>PVKS010000783.1:0-170605 GCA_004027875.1 Aplodontia rufa | reverse complement strand
AATCGAATTTGCAGTTCAGACTGACCATTACAGACGTGAATGTGAAAGCGACAAGTGTGGCATTCGTCAGTCCCGCAGCAAGAATGCAAGGGAGGAACTAGAGGGGCCACCTACTCTTCCCGAACCTGGCTCCATCCTAGCTGATGAGAGGCCTGGTGGTGCATGCCTGAGAATGCTCCAGACCACCTGTCTAAGCTCCATTCATTGGCCCAGTCTTCCATGACTCCCTTTAATTAGTGCTCTGCCTAGGAGCACACAGCAGTAGACCCCAGGAAGAGAACTCTGTGGGCCCTCAAAGTGGACATAGGGCCATTTTAAGAAGAAATCTGTAGCTCCTAAGGACCCAGAATTTGTTCCTGAAGGAGGGGTGTGTGGCCATTCATGGTGTGAGAAAGGGGTGGGACATGAGAAAGGCCATTTCTGAAACCTCCTAAGTATGATATCCTGGTGGCATAAGACTAAGGACAGTGTTGATGATAAGTCCCACATTCCTAAATCAGTAATGTGGAGGGAGTACAGACTCTGGAACCACAGGGACTTGGGCTCAAATCTAACTTACACCCTTGCTTGTCATTAACCTCTCTGAGCCTCAGTTTCTCTACACAAATCGGATAAGTGCACATCTACCTTGTAGGCGGTTGGTGAGATAGTGTGTAGCGAACCTCTGCCATACAGCAGCCTTCCAACAGCCAGTGGTCACCACTGCCTTTATCATGAGGTCACCTGTCAGGCAAGAGCAAACCCAGCAGTGACAGGGCAGGGCCAGCTCTCAGGAGAAGGAGGAGTGGCCCAAGGCAGGGGAGCAGGGTGTTAAGTTTCCCTTGGGCTTGAAGAAGTTCGTAGGTCTGTCTCTGTCCACACTAACCCTTGAACCACAGCTCACAGACCTTGACAATTTTTTCGTGTTGTTTTTATTCTGGCAGATTCCTGCCTAGTGTTCAGAGAAAATGTCTGCTGTTGTTTTTTTCAAATCTCCCAGCCTGTCCACCACCCTCCACTTGGCACAAATCTAGACCACACTGGAACTTTCTCCCACACAGGCTGCTCACGCCAATAAACAGGGCTGCCAGACCCAGGAGGCACACACTGTGGAGAAATTTACACACTCGTAAAGAGAACACGCCTGCTAATATGTTTACAGGTCGGGGGTCTTTCTCCCGAATGCAGACAAGATATTGCTGCAGTAAAGGGGAAATTGCCCAGGCCTATCTGCCAGGCACGGAGGAGGAGAGATCCCCAAGACTTGGCTGACACAGACCATAAATCTCCCGCATTTCTGTTTGCCCCAACTTCTATCACTTCAAGCAACATGTGGGATCGTCGCATTTTAAGAAAATAAATCAAATGAAATTATAGATTCGCCTTTGTGATCCTGATGTGCAGATTACATGTTATTACATTATGGATCTCACACCCCTCAATGCACTTGTGCTATGGTATGATTATTGGATTTTGATGTATTGCCAACATCAAACCCAAATAAATATTTTTCTCCACTGAGTGATGCTGAGAAGGAAGGCACTTCTTAAACATAGAGCTATTTAAGTGGTTTAGTAAGAAATGAAAGGAAACCAACATGAAGAAGAATAAACATGTTGATTCTGGTCTCCCATGACAGGTCTTGCACGTTCAGTTCTTGAAAAACAGAGACAGGTGGAAAGGAAGTCTGGAGCCTGTGTTCACGCTTTGTGTGGTTCCTGCATCCATTTAACAGATGTTTATTCAATACATACCCCGTGCTGGTCGCTGTTTTGGGCATCAGGGCATGGGCAGTTAAAAAAAAAAAAGAAGTAAACAAATAAAATGCATAGCATACAAAATAAATTAAGTCAGTGGGGTAGGGAGGATATGTGATACCAGTTTTAAATAAGTGGTCAAAAATGCCACTATGATGAGAGTGGCATTTGACAATGCCAGGGTCAACTGGAGATGTCTAGGGGAACAGCAACACAGAGCCCGCAAGGCAAGGGTAGGCCTGGAAAACAGCAGACGGCTGGGGTGGAGGGAGGGTGAGCAAAGGGCAGTGGATGGGAAGGAGGCCAGAGAGGTGCAGGCAGGGGGCCAAAGTGGACACAACAAATATTGTCCCTGCCTTTTCAGTTAATGTGATGATTGTGACTACAGAGACCAAAGTGGCCAACTGTGCACAGAGGGGGCATCTGAGAGGAGTGGTGTGTAAGTCAGCCAGGAAGGCAAAGGGCCCTGTGAGAATGGGCAAGATGAAAAGGGAAAAAAAGAGGACCTTATGTTGGGACCCCGACAAGGTCTCCAGTGAGGACCTGCAGCTGTGTCTCACCCTAGTCTACTGGAAATGCCCCTAGCTCGAAAGGCAGGAAGCAGACCACGAGAGGAGGTGGGGTCAGAGCCTGAGAGCCGGAGGCTAACTCTGTAACATGGTGCCTGGGCTGGAGGGGTGGCCTTTATTGGAGAAATGCAGACCCCAAAGCCAGCCAAGGAAGTTCATAGCTAGCTCCTGTGGGTCAGCCCTGGAGTCACACTCCATGAGGACTCTGCTTACAGAGGAGGCAGAATAGCTCAGAGCAGGACATAAACAGGCAAGACCCAGGTGCCAGGCAGCCTGTGTGTGAATGCCATCTGTGGAGGGTGAGATCAGATAGTGCCACCTCTCAGCAGCTGAAGACCTTTCGAAAAGGCAGATTCTAGCTGCTGGGAGAAGAGGGACCCAGTTCCGTGGGAAGTTGAGTTGAAACCCAACCCTCCTTCTGAGGAAAGTGAGTTTTTGCTCCTCATCTATCCTTTGCCAGGTAGTCCAAGCTTTGGGAGACCATTGTCCCTAACGTCCTTAGATAATCTGCTTTTCTTTCCTGTTGGGGTGAGGACAGATCCTGATCAAAGATTACTAGATTAACCATAGTAGAAAGATAACCGGTGATCCCACAGGGTCATAGTGCAGCCTGCCTAACCATAGGAGACACAGAGTAAGCTGATGTTTAGTAGAGGAACACGAAGTGACCCAAGAGAGACTGGCTCTAGTCCAGAACTAGTTAGAGGACCTTTAGAAAATCATTGCACTCTCTGGCCATCAGTCGCTTTGTCTTTAAAATAACGCTTTTCAAGCTCCTCTCTCAGAGCCCAAAGGATCCATTAGAAGTGCCTCAAGGGCCACCGCGGTGTGGATGGGGGGCTTCAGGAGAGGCCATCAGCGGGGACATTGGAGACCAGATTGCTCCTTCTAGAGCAGCATTGCTTTGAATTGTGAACTTCTGTAGAAGTTTTCTTTGGAAAGGAAGTTATACTGGATTTTAGAAGAAATAGTTTAAAAACTTCTGAGCTAAATGTTTCTGCTCCAAACTTTTTCTGCATAATCAGTCCCATGGCATCAGTGCAGAGCCATACCTCAGCTACCCGATCCCTTTGCTGAACAACTTCAAGAAAAAAATGTCTTGATTTCCCTTCATTGTTAATCCCATTGTTCCTCCTCATGGTCTGGTCCACAGTTTAACCTGTGTGTCTTATGCTATACAGGATGCTAGAGTTTGCTGGAAAACAGCCATTCCTTTTGTCTGGAACAGCTTCCTCTATACCCTCCCTTCCATCTGCCCTGGCTCAGTTCTACTCATTTCCCCACCTCTCAGCATAAACTGCCCCTTCCTCGAAGGAAGCCTTCTGGGTGCTCCCCGGTTCTCCATTAATCCTTCCCTGGGACTCCTGGTACTTCCCAAGAATCATCTTTGTTCTTCAGTCTCCCTTATAGGTTATGATCTTTTCAGAGCAAATAAATAGATAAATTGGTTCTAACTATCTCTGCCTTCCAAGGTCCAGTCCAGTGAGCAGCATGTAGCTTGCTGCGAAAGCTGCCAGTCATTAGATGCTGGCATTTGCCAGGCACTGGGCAGGGCAGGCTGCACACATTGCTTCAGTGTATTCTCACATCAATCTTTGAGGGCACTGTTAGTTTCTAGATAAAGAAACTGGGTTCAGGAAGCTTTGATGGACCTACCCAAGGTCCCAGATGAATGATTACTATCATCTACATGTTGACTTTAAAAAGATCTTAAAGAGTAAGATTTAATTATCTCTCCATCTTTCCATTCCACAATGGAAAAATTTCTACAGGTGGAAAAATTAGCTAAAAATGGTTCATCCTTAGGTGAGAGGATGGAGTGAAGGCTGGCCCATTACTCCAATGTATAAATATGGATAGGATTTTAGTTTGACACTTCCCTGTTCCCTGGAGAATACCGGAGTAGAACAGAGAAACCCCTTTGGAGTTCAAAATGCACATATGGAACACACCAGCAGTCTTGAGAATATTTCTAGAACAATATGTCAACAATTACCTATTAGTTGAGTTAAACCAACCAAATATTTAAAAATCTCTTTAATGAAAGAGTCACTGAGGGTTTAGTAAATAAACATTCCTGGAGTCCCCACTAGGTGTGAGGCACCTTGCTCTACACCGAAGACTACAGAACCCTCTGTCCTCTGCTCCCCCAGCCCCACATGAAAGCCATCAGCTTCTTTCCAACGCCCCTCTCTTCCCCACAAACACTTCATCCTTCAAGGTAGGGACCAAGTCTTTTATGCCTCTCTGTCCCCAGGACCAACAGCCAGTTGGTCTACACAAAGCACAGGGTTGAATCCAAAAATGAGCTAACAAAAAGAAACGAAGCAGGCATCAAGTTTACAATCTAGAGACAAAGAGATGGCTCTTCTCTGGAAGCCCAGGTGAAGGGTTAATTGGATCTGGTGGGGACCATGTCAACAGTGGGAAGAGGAGAGCAACAGGTGGCCACTGCCTACCAGAGAGTGGTGGGAGCAGGACGAGGCGGGAGCACACAGTGCAAGGAGGTCCCAGAGCCTCAGGAAATGGAGGAGGAGGCTGAAGATAGACCCTCACTGCGGGGGCTCGGAGGCTGGGCTGAACCTGCAGCCTCTGCGGTTTCCTGCACATTCCAGGCCCACTGCTGCCTCAGGGCTCTGTCGGGCTTTTCCAGCTGCTTAAATGTTCCTCCATCGGGTATCTCCACATTTTGCTGCCTCACTTTCTACTGGGCTTTTGTCAAATGTTACTCTTGCCAAAGACCATTTCTGACCACTAATTTAAAGTTAAGCAAGGAGGTGGCCTGGCATGTGGGGCGTAGGGCTTTAGGAGGGGAAAGAAAGGTGGGCACAACACAGGGAGACTGGGTGGGGACACTGGAAGGAGCTACTGCAGTAGAGTGCAAGAGAAGAAACAGAAGAGCAAGGAGAAGAGGGGGCTAAGAAGCAAGGGAGTGTCAGGAGTAGTGGAATCGTGGGCAAACCAACAGGACCCAGCAGTTGCCTAAGAGGGCGAATAGGAGAACAAAGGACTGGGAAGAAAGAGCCAAGCTACCCATTATTTGAGAAATAGTGGTGTTGGACACAAAGGTAAGGAAAAAAGCAAATCTGAACAGACGGGGGTAGAAATAGGACAATTTGGTTTGGGGTGCACTGAGCTGCCATCCTGACTTTGGCACCTAGCAGCTATGTGAGCTCTAGTTCTCTATGCCTCCGTTTTTTCATCTGGTAAGTGGAGATAATATAGGAATTATATCAGAGGCTGGGGGAATGATGGACACACACACACACGCACGCACGCACGCACATATCCCATATACGCATGCCTGGCCTTCAATAGTATCCGGTCGCTACTGTTATGCTATTAACATTTTTATCATCCAGGTGGAAATGGATGGTGTGAAGAAAACTGCAGATCTGTTGCTCAGGACCAGTGCAATTACTTGTAGAAACTCCACCTGTGCTTTTATTTTTTTTAATTTTTACTTTATTTTTTAGAAAAAGAGAGGGAGGGAGGAAAGAGTCATTTTATTTATTTTTCCATTTGGCCTTTGCTTCTCCAGCGCTTAGTTGTGTATGTGGTGCTGGGTTTTAAACCTGGGTCCTCACACATGCCAGACAAGTGCTCCAAACGCTAAGCCACCACCCCAGCCCCTCCACCAGTGCTTTTAAAAGAGGATTTCTTTCTATCTCTTTTCCATTTTACTTGCAATCCTTCAGAAATTTATTTAGTGTGTTCAGTGAGGTGCCTTGTAGTTCAAATGGAACCTCTTTAGATCTGCACTGAAGATATCCTTCTAGACTAATCTCCTCTTGAAAAAGTGAGCCAGGCTTAGAGGGCTCCAGAGAAGGTGTCCTTTCTAGAGCTGGTGGCTGACAGTTGATGGTCTGTGGAGGAGAATCTAAAAAACGTTTTTGGAAATTAGGAAGAACTGTCTATACCTGAAGGGAGCAAAAAAAAAGGAGCCCCTCCCCCAGAGCAAGCTCAGCCTTCCAGACCATACCTCACTCTACACCGTCCCGAAAGTCTACATCCACACACAAACACGGAGCCACAATCTCATCCGCTCTATTTCTTATTGTCATTTGTGATATAAATGCAAATGTGTTCACCAATATGGGCAGTTAGTTAGAGAGGACTTTCTGGAGGAGGTGGCTTATCCCTAGAAGGACAGAGGTGGGCATGGGAGCAGATGGTGGAGACTGCAGCAGGGGAGTCCTGTAGACACCTGAGGCACGGCAAGAAAGAGCTTCCCCTGAACAAAGTAGAAACAGGACCCTAGGACCTGAGAGGGGCGTGAGGCTCCTGTGCCCCATGCAGTTGGCTCAAGACACCCAGGGGTTAATGCTGCCGGAATGAGAGCCCAGCTCCAGCAGCAGGGTGTGGGGTCTGTGTGCCCACCCCCAGGGAGCCATACAGGAAATTGCCTAATAAACCAGCTCCAGAATCCATCTCTAGTTGCATATTTTATTGACTTGAAACTTCTTTTTAATCAGTGGACTCTCCAAGCCAGATAGGCTATAAAATAAATAAATAAAAGGATCCAAGGCTTAAAGGAGGAGCAAATTACTCCTGTGCTCCCCTACTCCACCCCACCCCTCCCATTATCTCTAACAACTCCCAACATTCCCAATCAGACCTGGTGTTTTTTACTACCAGCTCTCCCGCCCCAAATGTGTGAGGTCTGATCGACCAGGAAGGATTCTAAATGTGAGATTTATGAGAGGGTGACAGTTTACACCGGAAAAGTTTCCATCTGAGATGGGTATGATTTATAAGTTTGTTTTTCAAAAAACAAACACGAAGACCCTTGTAAATAGCAGATTTATATAGTAACTCTCGGAAGCAGCATCCTACCTATGAATGAATGAACAACATTAAGTTCTCATTTAGGATACAAGAGCCTAAACCCACTGATTTGAGGTCCCTGATTTATCAAATTCAGCCTGCTCCATAAATCAGAACCCAGCTCCAGGACCCAGTGGCAGTGTGACTGTCCATGCTGCTCTGAGGCTCCTCTGTGTGGTATCTACTGCCTTCATCTTTATTTATTTCCAAAAGAAAAAATGTTGCAACTGATTGAACTGACTGATTGATATGTCAGCGCTGAGATTTATGAGGCTGGGCCCAGCTTCCAGGGCTGCCTCTTTATCCTGTCTCCATTCTGATGCAAGCCTGGCCCCTCACCAAAGATTAGCATATGCCATGTTCAATCCTGTTCGCCCTCTAAGCTGCTCTATCCCTGGTCAAATCCTATCCTCCCCTGCATCTTTACCCAGAGGACAGTCCCAGACTATCCCTCCAAAGATTTTACCCCTTACTATAAATGACGGCTGTGAGAGGCTTAGTGACAGAGAATCAGATCTGTAAAGGAGCTTAGGGAACTCCCGATTTTACCAAGGAGAACAGCAGCCCAGAAAAGCGGAGAGGCTTGCTCAAAGTCACACAGGTTGTCAGGAACAAAGTGGGAACAAGAAATCGCATTTATCGGTTTCACATTCTGAGCTCTTTCTATCTCACCGTGCTTCATCGTGAAGCTTTTATTTCAGAGTGAAGCAGAAAGCTGCGTTCCACGGAAGTCTTTCCAATGATGGCAAAAGGGAGAGGCAGGAGCGGTGTCCCCAGCTGCTCCACAGTGCTACCTCCTTCTGCCCTCCACCCGGATCCTGGTGAGGATGGGCCAGGGTCCTCAGGCTCTGGAGCTCCTCTACAGGGCCCTCTCCTGTCCATGCTATTCTAAGAGGTCCTCCCCACATCTCCCCCTTCTACCCACCTTTCTCGCCTTGTTTCTGTTCTAGGTCCTGAGCTAGCACTGCTCCTTCAGCAAGTGTTGTGCCATCCCTTTTCCTTCCTTATCTGCCCCTTTTAATTTCCTACAGCACCTGTCTACACCCCTCACTAGACCACCTAATCACCAACTGTCACGTGTAGTATCTGTCCTGCTGAGAAGCACTTACTCATATGGTGTCTTCTGTACTTACTGTTCATGTGGCAGACTCTATGCTCCTCAAAAGGTCTCGTGACAGCTGATACTCTCAGTCTCTCGGGCAGGGGCAATGTCACCAATTCTGACCCATAGATCAGCCAAAGCAGTTAGGAGCTGGCACACCTCCTCCCTCTCTGTCTGAACCAAGGTGGTGGCCTTGGAGACCATACCTCCAGGAGATGTAGCAGCAGAATGGAGAGGGTCACTTGATCTGCGTCAAACTTAGTATAAGTAGTAAGTAATATCTAGTTGTCGAGGCCTTGAGATTTGTGACTGGGGGATTGTGTATAATGTTCCCTCACCTATACTGATGAGTAAAATTCAGCACCTATGTTGCTGCTAATCTCAGGCCTGCCCCTAATTGATAGTGATTTCCCCACTTCCAGTCCTCCGTTTCCTCATTTTCAAAGTGTGTCCATTAGATTATATAATAAAAATAGTAGCAACCGTGTATTTTACGCATGCTGTATTCCAGGTGATGCACTAAGTGTTTTATAAACATTAATACACATCGAATTTGACAACTACTCTATGAGTAGATTTCATTATCCTGTTGGAATGGGAGTGGGATAATATATTTCTTGGAGGGGGCGGTAAAGCAACTCTTCCCAGGTCATATAGATACTAAGCTATGGTCTGGAGTTTGCATGCAGACAATCTGACCCAGAGCCCCATATTATAACTACTGTGTTTTGTAATCATTCAAAATCCCTCAAGCACAGCTCTTCCAGAGCATTCATATTGATCTCTAACGCTCCGCTTGCATGCATATCTTCCAAATCAAATTGTGAGTTATTTGAGAATAGAAGTCATGGGCTGCTGCTACCCACAAACACCCTCTTCTCTCTGGCTGCAGAGCCTAGAACAGAGTGGACATTGAGTAGATGCTTCATAAATCCTCCTTGAATTGAATCGGACAACCCCGAAGTCAACTCAGATAAACATGTTTCCTGTTTGGCAAATCTGACTCCAACAGTGAGATTGCATTAGGACTTAGATGATGAAAACCAGAGTCATCAGCCTGATTTGATATGTGTCCTTCATTCCTTCAGCACGTGGTCAACATGCCACTGCTACCTACAGTGCCCTGTGTGAGGGACCATGCAGGTCACAGCCTCTGCTCTCTGGGAAATCACAGACCTACCCATCTATGCGTGTGCTTTATTTATTTAAAGGCATTAAAGTGATATCTAAAGTCCCTAAAGGGAATGTATGAAGGAAAATTGGTACCTAAGTTCTGCGAAAGGGTATTGCTACACAGAGCCTGTTTTGTGCTGGTAAATCGGAACCCCTGGCTTTCTGAAGTGGGAGGTGGGGGGAACCCTGATTTGCAGTGTTTGCCTATTTCCATGGTGTAAATATTCATGCCATGGCTGGCTGCAAGCTAGCAATGTGATATCTCTGAACCCAGACCTGGAAGAGGGATTGCAATTGGCTCTGGAGAAGCCAGTGTGAGCAGGCTCCACATCCCTTTATACAAAGTACATGACAGGTTCTTCTTTCCAGCTCCCTTGAAATACAATTCACAAAACCATTGGGAGCTGGGGAGTATGAAGGAGCTCTAAAGGAGAACTGTCTCAAGACTTAGGAATATTAGCCACTCTGGGTATAATCCTGTGAGTGAAGGTTTTTGAAGACCAAGAAAGGGAACAGATTCTCATATGCCTGGGCTGGTTTATGTCCAGACCTGCCTGCAGGCAAACGGATGGACCAGGTGACCTCTAAATGTCACATTCAGTCTAGATTCTGTAATACAGGTGGAATTTGCTCCCAGATTTCTTTTACTCTAGGGACATGTCAGGCTTTTTGTGGGCCAGAGTCAACAGGACCAATACACCCAATAGCATGCTATCTGCAAACATTCTCTGTAACATCGCTGACCTAGTATTGAACAGGTTAATTGTGTGCCAGTGTGATGCTCAGGTACCAGGAGTATTTCTAGGACTCTTGAGTTTACAGCTCTAGAGAGTGCAGACATACAAATGACAGCTCCTAACTCCTGAGGATGGTAAATAGGCCTGTGTGTC
The DNA here is from genome assembly GCA_004027875.1 of Aplodontia rufa. Classification (NCBI taxonomy): domain Eukaryota; kingdom Metazoa; phylum Chordata; class Mammalia; order Rodentia; family Aplodontiidae; genus Aplodontia; species Aplodontia rufa. The sequence goes on along the minus strand of PVKS010000783.1, from coordinate 160,308 downwards.
TTGGGCCCCTCACCAATGGTGCTTAGGTCTGAGAAACATCTCCACCCACCCCACTGCCCTAACTCACCCTACCCTGCCCAACTGGCCCGGTTCAGTCAATCCCACAAGCTCTGCAGCTCCCCCGTCTGGTGCGTCATCCTTCTGCATATTCATCATTCAGGGCTCGCAACCATGATCTAGAGCTTATCCTGGGAGTTGGCAGATAATGTCACAGCCTCCTGGAACCTCACAAGAGGGCAGAGATCAGCTTGCCAAGGTACAGGGAGGGTGTAGATGGAAGCTGTCGTTTTCCGTCACACAGGAAGCTTTGGAGAGAAAGAAGACACACTGTCTCTGAGACCAGCTCCCACCATGAGAAACTGCCTCCCCGACCGGGAGAGGCAGCTGCCAGGAGGGGCTCTGGTGAGGCTTGAATCCAGCCAACTAATCACGTTTCTAGGGACAATCCTGAAGGGCTCAGAGATTAGTCCTATTTCTAGGGGGTACAATGCCTGCATTTAGGGCTAATCATTCTAAATTAACTGAGGAGCAAAGAGCTGGGTTCATTTTCCTCTGGTTGAAATTCAAACACAGGGTAAAGGACAGCTCCCTGCAAAATGTCCTGGCAAGCATTCTCATTGCAGAGAGCAGATGGAGAATTAGGCTCTCAAGTTCACCAGCAAGTTGCTTGTGAAGGCAAAATTAGGCATCAGACTCCCGATCCTTAGTTTACTGCTTACACAGGTCCCAGTAAATAATACAAATGATGATCCATTGGAAGCCCAGCTTTTCATGGAAGACCTTGTGGACTAATTCAGTAGCAAAAAAGAAAGCCAAAGTCAGCATCCATCTAGCATTCACTGCCGTTCTGTCCCCTACCTGATCAGTTAGTGCACCAGAGTCAACTCTGCCTTTATACATGAGACTCCATGACCCGCTCTCCCCTGACTCCCAGTCTCCCCCAGAAGCCTCACTTCTACATTTGCTCATCCAGCCACTATTTGTCCACGCATGCATCCACCCATCCATCACTCATCCATAAATCCAGAAATTTATTTAATTACTATTCATTAAAAACCTACTATGTGCCAGACCTTCTGCTGGGAACTGGAGATATTCATATCTAGTAAGGGTCAAAAGCAAAAGATTTAGAGTCAGACTAACCTAAGTGCAAACACACACGCTGCCCTTTCTAGCTGTGTGGCCTTGAACCCATTACTTATCTTCCTAAGGTCCAGTTTCCCTGCCTGTAAAATGGGAAACACCTTTTTTTGGGATTGTGCTAAATAATTAATAGATGCATATGCATATTAAAATACAGTGCTTGTATGCTGACAGATCATTCTTAAGAGCTATGGAGGAGAGCAAGATAAATATTCAGCAAACTCTGACCTCAGGGAGCTTAGAGTTAAACCCAGGGTCTGCTGAGACTCCCCACTCCTCACCAAGGAAGACAGATTACTAATGCATCTACCTCCCAGCTCACTCCCCTCCTCCCCTCTTCCTCGCCTATTCTGTTCCCTTTCCCTGCATTGGTCGTCCTGGGTTCATAAGTTCAAAATCAGCTGATCGAATGAACTACAGTTCCCAGAACTCTCTCCTTGTAGGTTTTCTGGCTAGAGAGAGCCTCAGAGGATGTTTTTCTGTAAGAATCAGCCCTATGTTTTAAATCACCATGTAAATGCTAGTAAATAATTGCTACAGTGTATTATTTAGGAAATAATGACAAGAAAGAAAAGTCTGTACATGCTCAGTACTGTGATGGCTTGGATCTGGAATTGCCCCAAAGCTCAGGTGCAGCAGGGGCCCTCACCTCAACAGTGGATGGATCCACTGAGAGCCAAATGGGCTGCTGAGAGGAGGAAGAAATGTAGGTTTTGGGGCATGGTTAGAGGAAATAACACCGGTGGCATGCCCTGGAAGGGGATGTCTTGTCCCCAGCCCCTCTCTCTTTCTCTTCTCTCTCTCTCTCTCTCTCTTTCCTGGCTGCCATGAACTGATACCTTTTCTCTTACCCTTCCACCATGATGTTCTGCCTCAACTCAGCTTCAAGGCAATGGAGCTAGCCAAACACTGACTGAGACCTCTAAAACTGTGAGCCATAATAAATCTTTCCTCTCCAAAACAGTTTTTCTTAGGTATTTGTCACAGCAGCAAAAAGTTGACTAACACAAGACACAACTTGTAAGATATTTTATTGTAAGATATTTATATTGGTTGATTTCATAGACATGGAATCCATGGAGATGGTTGACCAACTACATGGGTACTTGCATGTATGTGTCATATATACCTATAAAACATCTACAGATATCCACATGTATGTACACATACACACATATGTGTTTATATCTACACATATCTCTATCTACCTGCCTACCTGCCTTCCTTAAGAGTTTCGTTATACGAATTGGACTACACACACGTACACACACACACACACTCAATACTTCCTTCATGTTCATCTTCTTCTTTCCTAACAGTCTCAGAAGTGGGGCTGGAGCAGTGGCTCAGTGGTTATGGTGCTTGCCTGGCATGCACAAGTACACAGGTTCAAACCCCAGCACCCATGTATACAATTAAGTGTCCGAGCAATGAAGGCCATGTGAAAAACTCAATAAAAATTGATTCTGTCTCTCTCTCTCTCTTTCTCTCACTGTCCTTCTCTCTTAAAAAAAAAAAAAATATATATATATATATATATAATAGTCTCAGAAGTGCTGCTTCTTCTCTAATCCACTGCTCAAACTCTGCTTCACATCTTCCTTCTTCCTCTTGTATAGCTGGCAGTCTTAGTCTGCTAGACTATCTGAGATGGAGTAATTTACAAACAGTGTAAATTAACTTCCTCACAGATCTGGAGACTGGAAAGTCCAAGATCAAGGCACCAGCACGTGACAAGGACCCTCTTGCTGCATCACAACATGGTGGAAGGCTCCACATGTCCCAGAAAGTGACCCACTTCCACATAAGGAACCCACTTCCACATTCACAGTAGGCCCCATCTCCTAACACTACTATATTGGGGGTCAGTTTTATCACACTTGAACTTTGGGGGACACATTCAGACCACAGCAGTCACCATTCTCACTTTCTGCCTCTCCCCATTCTTATCCTCTGTATATCCTGTTGTCAATTAGTCCTCCTGCAAGGTAGCTCCCCTGCTCAAAAGCTTTTAATTATCTGTCCATTTCTCATGAGTTATTTAAAAACTCCTTGCATTGGCATTCAAGGCCTCTTGCAGCTTGGCCCCTGGCTGCCCTCCTGTTATCTGCCATTGCTCCCTGCACACACCAATACTCTCACCCTGCTGGATTGTCTGCTACGCTTGGAATGCACTGTGTTCCCACCTCCCATTCTCTGCTCATCCCCTGACCCCCACCATTTTCACGTTTCCTTTCTGTCTATAAAATCTGACCCATTTTTCAAAGTTCACTTCAATTGCTACCTCCTCAAAGAAATCTTTTCAGAAACCTCCCTATTTGGTCCCCATAACACTGTGCTTCTCCAAGTGGCCTCACCTCAACCTCTCTGATTATCTGTGTCCTTGTCTCTTCTCCCATCACCTTGTGCACGTTCATAAACTCCCTGACAGGCAGAACCATCCTCCACCCCACAATGCCCAGCACAGTTGCTTGCACATAAATACCTGTGAATTCAACCAAGCTGCTTCCCCACCAACCCTATTCCCACTCAATCTCACTTCATGTGTCAAGGTTGTTGATTTTATTACCAGGAAATCATCTGCATATTCCTTCCTGCCTGCTTTGAGCACCATGCTTGATATCTCAGATTTAAAGGTAAGTTAGACTTTAGACTGGCTTTTAAATATCCCCAGCTGATTCCACTACTGCAGCTGATGCCTGTAACATTTATTTATAACTTTGCGAAATTGGCCAGTGGTTAAGATATATAAACCCGAAGGGGGCTCGTGCATTTCCAATACATTAAGGTATATTTAAAACATGCTGTGTCTTATCAGGGGCTTTAAAGTACACATTACCGCAGGAACCAGGAGGACGGGAGCAGGGTAATTGACTAATGAGAATTCTGAACAGTGACTGGAAATATGGCAGAACTGCCCTTTGAGAACTGTGCTCGCACCTATTAATGAACTTTATCCACGGCTCTAAAACACAGCCCTATGTTTCAAACACAAGCCCAGGAGGCTCTGCGGCACGGATGCTGTTGCGTTAATTCACACCTAGTTATGGTGACTGGCACCAGCCTTCAACACTGGTCAGAAGAAAGCTGCTGCAAAGCTCTACAATAATTACTAGGCTGGATTTATTTTATACCAGGTGCCAGGTGTTAATATGGAAAGACATGTTTTTTCTAACTCTAAGCATGAGCATGGACGAGAGGAGGAGAGGGATGTCTGGAGTTGTTTGCATGTTCACAATCATGTGTGAGCTTGTGACTACATGCATGCCCATGTCCTGCAATCTAAGAAGGACCATGACTATGATGCAGTAGAAAGGGAAATGATATGGGAAATCTAGTGATTTTCAGGCCTGCAACAGGAGTTTAGATTGCAGATGGGATTTTGTAGGGTTCATGGCCCTGCAATGAACATTCAGATGAAGAATAGACCAGTGCTAAGCCAGTGGAATCTGTAGAGTTGGTGACAGTTGACCTAGCATCCTAAAACTCAGCCATTCTCTTCCCAGTGGGAGGAATCAGGACATCTCCTGCTGAACCTCTATGTGGTGTTTACCCAGTGTAGGAACATCAAGCTAGATTGCCAGGCTAGGACTGCCTTATTTGGGGGCTGCTTGTTCAGCTTCAATAGCTTTTTTAAATGCTTCCTGCCATCTCTATGGTAGGCTCCCAACAGCCACATCTGCCCAGCACTGCAACCACAGATAATTGGATTGGGATGGACACCTGGGCCAATTTTCTCAGGTGATTTCCACTGTGGCAGCTCCCACCTTTTAGCTTATAATCCCTAAATCCTATCTCCTGGCTGTCTCACCCGCTTCAGGTCAGACTTGTATCCAGTTGTCCACCAGACAGACAAAGCTACCTAAATGAGCCACAGATACTCCATGCACCAAGTCCAAGTCCAAACATGACTTATCCCAGATCTGGTTACCTAGTTATGCTGATGTTGCCGTCAGGTATCTTAATCTATTCCCTCTTTTTTCAATTCCTATTTCAGGCTTTTGGCCTGGACACCTACCACAACCTCCCAGCGGAGCTCCCTGCCTCCAGCCTTCTCTCTTGCATGGATTGAGCACAATTAAATCTAAAATATAAGGTGACTCTCCCTGAGATTTTGTATCCCAAACATTAAAACCCATTTCCCTCCTCAATGTACCCCTACCTTTGCAGGCCCCCAGTTCAGGCTCCAGCCTGCTTCTCCACCTTCATCTCCACTAACCCCAGATTGTGTTTTCCACTCCAGCCACTCTGGCCTAGCCACCATTCTCAGCAGATACATGGCTCTCTATTTTCATGTTATCCCCTTTCCCCTTTTCTATTTGGCTAATTCTATGCCAGCCTTTAAAACTCTACTCAATTATCATCTCCCAGGAGTCTTGTCTGGTTCTCCACCTCCCAGACGTTGGAAGGGACCCCTCTTCTATGCTCCTGTGATCATCTGTCTATCACTGAATTGAGTACATTGTAATATAATTATTTTTTAGGTTTGTTTGTGCCAATAAACTGTCAGTAACTTGGGAATAAGAGTCTGTATACATTTTTCTCCTCTTTGTATTGTCAACCCTTGATAAAAATATTTTTGAGTGAGTATACAAATTAGAAGATGAACAATGCACATGCATTTGTTATGTCATAAATATAAAAAGAAATGAATAGAAAATTTTGAGGTTACCAGGCTCCCTAAAACTTGAATTTGTACTGTGAAAAGAACAAGAAGGGAACAATGTTTTATAGTTGGTTCTCTTTTTTTTTTTTTTAAAGAGAGAGAGAAGGACAGTTAGAGAGAGACAGAGAGAGTTGATTTTTATTGAGTTTTTCACATGGCTTTTGTTGCTCTGACTCTTAGTTGTGTACGTGGTGCTGGGGTTTGAACTCATGTACTTGTGCATGCTGGGCAAGCGCTGTAACCGCCGAGCCACCACTCCTGCCCCTATAGTTGGTTTTCTGTAAAAAAAAAAAAAAAAAAAGAGACAGAGAGAGAGAGAGAGAGAGAATCAATTTTTATTTAGTTTGTCAGGTAGCTTTCATTGCTCTGACACTTAGTTGTGTATGTGGGTGCTGGGGTTTGAACCCATGAATTCATGCATGCTGGGCAAGCGCCATAACCACTGAGCCACTGCTCCAGCCCCTATAGTTGGTATTTTGTAGCGATGCTGAGACCTGAAGCAGTTCATCACATAGTCCTCCAGGACACTGTTCCATGCATGGTGCTGGCCAAGCCCACCAGTTTCCTCTCTGTGTTAAGAGGCAGGGAGCCATATGGGGAGGTAGTAATAGGAGAGGGCTTGGGACAAGATGACATGGGTTTGACCACTAATTCTTCCACATGCTCTTTGGAAAACCATTGTCAGAAAAACTTTGAGTTTCAGTGTCCTCACTGCAAAGAAAAGTGAAGCACCTAGGGTTGTTTTGAGGACTGAGTTGATGGGGATGAAGCACTTAGAACAGAGCTTATTCCTCACAAATTTTTAACATTCAGCAGGTATCATGAACAGTAGAAACCAACGCTGAAACCCACAGATCTCCCTCCGATCAGCTATATCCCCTTCAATCAGGATTTCTTAGCCTCTGAATGATGGAATTTCTAGGCTATGTAATCCTTTGTCATGAAGGCTGTGCTGTGCATTGTAGGGTACCCAGCAGCACCCCTGCCCTCCACACACTAGATTCCAGTAGCACCCACCCTTTTCCCCAATTATGATAGCAAGAACATCTCCAGATGTGGCCAATTCTCCCCTGGGGAACAAAGTTGCCTCCAGTGAAGAACCTTTCCTTATGAGAGGGAGGTGGATTGCTTTGGCTTCTTTGTCAGTGAAATGGGAAGAGTGAGATATTCTTCTGACTGACATTTGAAGGCATTATTTGAATCAGGTGTGATAATGGATGTGCTATTGTTTTGAAAATGTCAAAGTGCTGTTCAAATCTGAGGTAACTGTTGTGACAGACTTCATCAACTTGAATCCATAGCAGAAAAGACTGTTTCACCCTGGAGCGACCTCCCATCTCCAATTGTCCCAGAACTTCAGAGACTTCAGGCTATGGGGCCAGTACTGCCACCAAAGGGCAAGTGGAGCCCTGGAACCTAAGACCACTCCACCAGCATCTGTGTAGTTGAAGTTGCCGTGGGGTCACAGCAAAGAAAGTCTTGCACAGTCTCATGGACATAGATCACAGACATACCTGCAAAGTGGCGTTTTAGGATTCTCCCCATAACTCTGGAAAGTGTGAAGGCCTGGGCATCTCTTGCTGCTCCTGCGGGCAGCTTTCCATACCCAGCACCGCTGTTGCCACGGCTGAAGTTTGCTCTGGCAATAAAAACGCCGCATTGTTATTTTAACCTCAACTCGAGATCACATTACAGAGCCTCGGGAAACCAAAGCTTCAAAATATGTACCAAGTGTGTGCGAAATTTAATGTTCAAGTCACAGAGGCTTAGTGGTCTTTATCCAGAAGTTCCTGAACCTGGTAGTACCCTGTGCAAAGAGAAGGCACCAAATGTTTGGCACAAAATAGGCAACAAAACTGGCCCTATGTCTCCCCTTTCCACGAAGTTTGTATGACAAGAAGGTTATCATAGGACTGACACTGAGACAAGTACCCCGAGCAATGAATGTCACATCAGAAGACATCTTCAGAGCCACTCCAGTCCTAATAGTGATCCCTTTTTATTTTTAGATGCCAAGTCCTCATTCCCATATATATGTCACCATGTGCTGGTGCTGACCGGCCTATTCCAGGAGCCCAGGAGCCTGGATCACCTACTCATGCAGCCTTCGTCCCTGCTATGTTCCCATCTTACGCTTTTGGTGTCTTTTCCTTCCAGTGGACTTAGAGTAGAACCATTTCATGAAACTATCCCCAACGTTGAATCTTTGAGCGCTTAGGGTCTCTGTCTTCCATATCAGAAGACCCTGGAGTCCTATAAAAATGGACCCTGCCAATCTCCAGAGATCTGCATACAGTCTAAGAAAGATTTAGCTTTTATCAAGCCATGAGCACACACACGTACACATGCACTGTGCACTCCCAGAACAATGTTTTTTGTGTGTTATATATGCAAAATAAGGAGGAATCGTGCAAGTAATTCTACCCCTGGCAAAAAATATTCTCCTATGACTTAAATTATTGATCAATAGACTTGGAAGTGGCTCACATAATTTTTAAACTCCTCCCCCACACCACATCCCCCCGTAAGGCAGTTTTACAGTCAGGTTGGTGATGTCATTCTTCATAACCCAGCGATGACATCATCAGGTCTGGGAAAGGTCTTTCAGCGAGGTAAACTATCTCTTTGGGACTCAGTTTCTCTGCCTGTAAAGTAAGGAGAACAGCCCCAGGGCTGCTGTTATCATGAAGAACAGAAGGAAGAGGGTTCTATTAGATATAACTAGGAAAATGCCTACCATCAAGCAAGACCAGCTGGGCTATAAAAGCATTTTGGGGGTCTCTGGACGCAGATGTGAAGACAGAAAAATGCAAGGCAGGGAATCAAACAAAACTCTAGGTAACACAGCTTTTTAATTAGATAAACCTGCAGCCAGCACAGAAACACTTCCACCCCACAAGCCAGAGGCCTGCAACCCAGGGATGCAGGCGCCAAAGTTTTCACTTGGTAGTAACAGGGGTACAGTAAGGCCTCCTTGCTCCATGCACCATCATCCATTAGAAAACAAAAAAGGTACAGTAGGTGCCACGGAGCTCCTCCATTAATTGCTAAGTAAGGGGAAAAAAAGAGAAGAATAAAGTGCTTTTACCTGCTCGGCTGGATAATTAAAAGCTGCCTGAAGTACTGCTAACCGTTTTCATTATGGCAGTGTTCATTATAAAGCCAGAAAGAATTAACTACACTGCATTATCAGATATCGAAAAATATTAATAGCAAAAGTGAGAAAGGGAAAGGAGGAATTTTGGGCGAGTTAATTAAACCACACGTCCTCAATGACTTATTAAGTGACTGGTCGAGCTTCCTGGAGCTCGGAGAGTCCCAGAGAGCAAGGCGCTGGGCTCCTGCTCCTCAGGAAATGAGATTCCAGCCCACGTACCTATGTTGTTTCTTCTCTATATTGCAATTTTTTCTTTTTCTTTCTTTCCAAATGTGGCCAAGTGGGTAAAATCCTGGAAGGGACTTGGAGCTAATATAAGTGGGAGCTCCCTGAGAGCTCTAAATGTCACTACTAAGGGATTGTTTTGGAAGCAAGAAGCGAATGAATCCTCTATTGTTCAGCAAAACCCTTTCAGTGCTTCTACAGCTAAACAAGCGGGAACATCTTATAATGAGGTCCCTTTGCTACTTCTGTAACCAAAACCCACGAATGGGTCCACAGTACACCCACCTCTATCAGATTCCGTTCTGCAAGGGGCGGAGCTCCAGCCTGGTACAGGGCATGGAGCTGGGATGTGCTCCTGGGGCTGTCTAGAGTAGGGACACCATCTAGGCTCCAGTTACCAGTACAGTACAGACCCCAGCTGCTGTTGCAGGAGAGCCTTCCAGACAAGGACCACTGTACTCAAAGATATTTGGTTAATTGAGAAGTCACCCTCTGCATTAGTTTTAAGTGCTTGTACAAAGAGGCCACATTCACAGCTCTACCCTACAGAATGTTCATTGCTTGAGTTCACTGTCACCACAGGAGGGGGGTGAAGTTTAGAAGGTGGGGAGAAGTAACATCTTCCATGGTTAGAGGCAACAGGGAAGGAATACAAGCATTTTCATTTAGCAAAAAGCAAAATTGATGACGAAGAAAATGTACTATTGATTTCTTTTTTCTTCCTGCTGGCGCTGGAACTTTAAATGAAGTCATAGAGCAATTGAGACTCCAACTTTGGTTGGTTATGTTTCAGCCTAATCTCATTTTAAGAGTCTAGTTTGCATGATTGGTGGTGACATGCAGAGGTTTCTCTTTAGGCAGAGTAAAGTCATCAAATTCCAACATGCTATCACGACAACCAGACGTTGTTCTGGAGGCTCGTAATCTGCACTTGCCACTGGGTTTCTTCCCAGGACCACATTGTGGTCCAATAACAGCTATGCTCAGAAACTCGAGCAGTGGTGCATTTGCCAAGGAGGAGTTTCCAGGAAATGGGCATGAGTGATGCTTTGTCAAGCTGCAGCCTACAGAGAGAGTGGAGAGGGAACAGGAAAGCTTGACCCATATATGGAAGAAGGCCAAGATTTGTAGAGGCAAGGAGGGGAGATTGAGCAGAATAAAATAATTAAAATGGGCCAATGATCATGTCTCTTTATGACCTTTATAAAAAGCTGTTTGCACACATACCTTCCTACATTTTTCCAGCCCACTATTTCCATGCTGTAGTCAATTGGGACTCAATAGTCACAGCAACAGGGCCATTTCCTTGTTAACTGAGTTGTGCATGTAAAGCAAAGCATTAGAATAGTGCCTGGCATTTAGTAGGCACTCAATACGTGCTATTGATTCCTCAGCATCCTGTATCTTTATCTGGAGCTCTCAATACTTTGAGATACCCTGAAAGAGACAGCTAGAGATAATATAGAGGAGGACATGAATATCGAATGTTGAATAATTCTTTAGAGGTAGATTGGCACATTGAATGGAGAAAGCATTTTTTCTTATTTAGCAAAATTCTTTAACTTTCTTTTAATCTTCCCTTCTGGAGGTGGGAGAGAGGCGAGAATCAACATTTTACTTTCCAGACTTCAGACCAGAGTTCAAGTGGGATACTAGTCACCTCCAGGAGTCAAACCTCTCTTCAGGGGCTCTGACAATCCTCTCTTCCTAAGGAATGAACATAAAGAGTGGGTTCCTTTGCCCACAGGTCAAGAGTGATGTCCTAAATTAGGACCATGAAAGGAAATCCCTTGGGAACTGAAAAAGATGTAGTAGAATGGTCGCCTAGAGGCCTCCCTGGTCCCAGGGAGGGTTTCCAGATATGCCATGCATATTCTCACCTCCTATCTTGGCTCAAAGCCACCCACTATTTATCCTTCCTGTATTCTTCTTTCAAGTAGCATGTTCCAGGGCCCAGTGCAAGGTTCCAAGAAGTCTTCTTGAGTAGGTCTAGCTTTTGCTGAGTGTTTCTCCCCTTCATGTCCATGATGCTATCTGAACCTCCCACATTTACCACCCTGGATTTTTTAGCCTTCAGTTTCCTCATGCTAGAGCATTTGGCAGCATCATGATGCAAATCTCTTATCTGTTCTATTGGGCTCTACCGTGGTCGCTAGAAAGCATCCCTCTCGTCAGGGATTCTGAGTTTTTGTTGCCTTTTGTTTATGTCTGCGGTACAGCAAGTAATTCATAGTGTTTTAGTGAGTTGTTCATGTCGTTGCCTGTGTTAGTCAACTTTCTGTCACTATAACTAATTACCTGACAATTAACTTGTAAAAACAGAGAGCTTATTTTGCCTCCTAATTTTGGAGGCTTCAGTTCATGATTGATTGGCCCTGTCACTTCATGCCTGTGGCAAGGCAGCACATCAAGGCGGGAGCACATACAGAGCAAAACCAGTCAGCTCATGGCCAGGAAGCAAAAGAGGAAGAGGAAGAGGCAGGGATCTCACTATTCCCTTTGAGGGTGCATTCTCAATAACCTAAAGACCTTCCACTAGGGCCCACCTCCCAAAGGTTCTACCACCTCCCAAAAGCAACACCTTGGGGACAATACCTTTAACACATAGGCCTTTTGGGGACATTCAGCATTGTCCATTGCTTATAGCATTGTCCATTTTACCTATAAGCACTGGGGAGAAAGCATAATTTATTTATCTTTATATATTTATCATGCCTGAAACAAATGCACTCAATACATATTTGTAGGTTCAAGTTGAATAGAAGTGAATTATACTTGTTATCTATCTACCACAGGACCTGATGTAGTGCTAGGCCAGGTCTGGGCACTCAGCAAATATTTGCAGCTGAGTCTGAATTAACTTCCCCAGTCCTGGCAGCTTCATAACATCATGCTAATGTTTCATGGCTATGAAGTGAAGAAATACATGGTTTTCTGGACTTTAATAAGCTTTCTCACCCTAAATCTTCCTGGTCACTAAATAGACAGGCCTAAGAGGCTAATTCTCATCATGACCCCTTTGATCTCTGTAGCTTAATTTGCCTCCATACTCTAGGAAAATATGTATTTGGAAAGAAATAACATATGTTTTGAAACCCTGTTTCTAGGCATTGTATGTATGTAAGTGTGTGTGTGTGTGTGTGTGTGTATGTGTGTATTCTCAAATCTTCATAATCCATGTGAATTCAGATTCACAAATTAACCTCTCTGTGCCTCACATGTCTTTTTTATTAAATCAGATCATCTCCAAGCTTCCTTCCTGCACTAACTTCTTCCACATGCTTCTGATGCCCTGTGGATTAGCTAACTTAGCCATGCAAGCCTCCATTCTCTCTTGCTCTCTTCCTGATATTATGATGGAAAACAAACAAAAGACATATTTACTTTCTCATATCTCTATACAACACAAATAGCCATGTAATCAGTTCTGAACAGTGGAGTAACTCTGCTCAGAGGTTCCTGGGGAAATTTTTGCCTTCCAAGATAAAATGGACAGATAACAGCTTATGGTGGCCCTACCTTGATCGCAGAGCAGTTAGCCATCTTATGACAACGGGGAGATATACGTGAGAACAAAAGTCGACACTCCAAGGACGGTGCTGTGTCTGACTCCTTGGTGACAATAGAGAGCTGTGGAGCCATCCCAGCATTGTTGCCTTCATGGATTGAAACTACTATTTGGCAAGAATTGTGTTAATTGTGGCTGAAAGCACCTCTGACACACCCTTTTCAAGTGGGTTCATCAGATAAATCACTTTATTTCCTTGGATTCCCTTCATGAACCTAACACCAACTTGATGAAGCTCATGGGAACACAAGCACACACACACACACACACACACACACACAATTTGTAGAGTACTTTATATTATACAAATTTCCATACATATTACTACATTTGATCCTTCTGAGGTATGGACTATGACACTCCCTGTTTTATACATAAGGAAAGTTAAAGCAAGTATTCATAATCTCACTGACTACAAATACAATGTGTCCACAAAACTCAACCACAAACGAGGTCAAGCTCTACATCCTAAATCTTCAACAAAGGATCCCCTTCCTTCCCCTCCTTATCTGGGAGCTCAGGCAGAGAGTGAGTCTTCAAAATCTTGGTGAAAGCTCCAAGGTTCATAGAACTCTTTAACAAGGACTATGTTGAAGACAGAGCTTCTTCTGTCCCTCGGAGCTGAGCAACTCTGAGTGTGGGAGTGAGGACTGTCCCCCTAGCCAGGACCCAGAGCACGGGTGATTAATGGTTGGCCATGGAGCTGGAAATGCAGACTGACAGCAAGCTAACCTTTCCTATAACCTGCGCATTGGCTAACATCAGTTCTACAGCGAAACCCGGGCCTTGTTGACATGTTGTTCCTTTTCATTAATAAATAACTGCCCGAAACAATTACGCTTCAGGAAACTAACCTTATTTTTCTCTTCCCCTCTGAAAGGTACCAAAAATTAAAAGCAAGGATTCTTAAATCAACTGGAGTGCTCCTGAGCAGATGATCCCAAATGTAATCTATCTAATGGGAAAGAGCTTTCTGGGGAAGGTCAGCCACAGACCTCCATGCTGCAGCTCCCCCAGAAAGCCTGCCAGTGGGGCAAAGATAGCATTCACAGTATCTTCATGAGACCCTGGCCCTCTTCACATCACAGGGTCCTACTGCCCAATCAGCATGCATGTCCTGGAGCTACATACATATGCCAATCTTTTTTTGAATCAAAAAATATCATGAAGTCAGGAAATCAGTCCCATTCAAAATATCTTCGAAAAAAATAAAATACTTGGGAATTAATCTTACAAGGGAAATCAGAGACCTCTTCAATGAAAATTATCAGTCATTGAAGAATGAAATCCAAGATGACCTAAGAAGATGGAAAGATGTCCCATGCTCTTGGTTAGGCAGAATTAATATAATGAAAATGGCCATTCTATGGAAAGCTTTATATAGATTTAATGCTATCCCCATAAAGATACCTATGTCATTCTTTACTGACATAGAAAAAGAAATTCTCAAATTCATTTGGAACAATAAGAAACCTAGAATTGCCAAAACACTACTAAGCAAGAAAGATGAAACAGGCGGTTTTGCCATACCAGATTTAAAACTATACTATAGAGCCGTAGTAACAAAGACAGCATGGTACTGGTATCAAGACAGGAAAGAAGACCAATGGAATAGAATAGAAGACCCTGAAACAAACCCTCAAATCTTTAAACATCTGATTTTTGACAAAGGGGGGCAAAATATTACATGGAGGGGAGACAGCCTCTTCAACAAATGGTGTTGGACAAACTGGACATCCACTTGCAGAAAGTTGAATTTAGACCCATATCTTTCTCCTTGCTCAAGAATCAAATCAAAATGGATCAAGGAGCTAGGAATTAAACCAGCTACACTGTAACTGATGGAAGACAAATTAGGTCCAACACTTCAGCATTTGGGAGTAGGCAAAGACTTTCTCAACATATCTCCTAAAGTGAAGGAAGTAAAGTCAAAAATCAGTGAATGGGATGCCATAAAGCTAAAAAGCTTTTGTACTGCCAAGGAAACAATCAAAAGAGTCAAGAGGTTTCCAACAGAAATGGAGAGAATCATAGGCTATGATTCCTCTGACAGGGGCCTCATATCCAGAATCTACAAAATCCTTAAAAATCTCAACTACAAAAACACAAACAACCCAATTAATAAGTAGGCCAAAGAGCTAAATAGAAACTTCTCAACAGAGGACATTGATCAAGCTAATGAATACATGAGAAAGTGCTCCAAATCACTAGTAATTAGAGAAATGCAAATGAAAACTACATTAAGATATCACCTTACACCAGTCAGAATGTCAAAAATGAAGAAAATAAACAATAATAGATGCTGGAGGGGCTGTGGAGAGATAGGCACGTTAACACACTGTTGGTGGAGCTGCAGACTGGTACAGCCCCTCTGGAAAGCAGTGTGGAGAATCCTCAAAAAACTAGGGATGAGCCCACCACACGATCCTGCTATTCCACTCCTGGGTATTTTTCCAGGGGATTTAGAATCAGCACATTATAGTGACACAGCAATATCTATGTTCACAGCAGCTCAGTTTACTACTGCTAGTATGGAAATAACCCAAATGTCCCTCACTGGATGAATGGATCCAAAAACTGTGGTACATTTATACCATGGAATTCTACACAGCAATTAGAAACAATGATATGGTGGCCTTTGAAGGTAAATGGATGACTATGGAAGAAATTATGCTGAGTAAAATCAGCTTAACCCAGAGAACTCCACTCATCTGTGGAGGCTGGAGCTAGATCCTGGCCATTGAGAAAGTTGGTCTATTATCATGTGTTAAATCCAGATAAGGTGTAATGTTATACAACCTAATACTTTTTTAGAGATATTGTGGAAAGGGGAAGGGAGGGATAAGGGTGGGTAATTGGGAGGGCACTCCCCAGGGTAAATCTAATATCTAGAATCTATACACATTTTATATTATTTTGTTAAAAACTTGTATGGTTGTTCAATAATAAATTTCTCAATAAAAAAAGAAAAAAATATCATGAAAAGATCTTAATACTTTAAAGTCAAGCATTCCCAGCTATGAGTCTGGAATCTGCTATTTATGAACTGTCTGTTCTGCACAACTTATTTCACCATTTTGAATCATTCATCTATTGTCAAATAACAGAACAGATCATGATAGCTTAAAACAACAGGCATTTATTATCTTATGGTTTGTGTGGGTGAGGGATCCAGGTGTACCCTGGCTGGATCTTCTGCTCAAGATCTTATCAGAGGCCCTCTGTGTTGGCTAGGATTGCCATCCCACTCAAGGATCCACTGACCTCACTCATGGTGACAACAGAGAGCTATTGGTTCAGCCAGCATTCAGTTCAGCCCAAGCTATTGGCTGAAGACCTCCCTCAGTTCCTGCCATACAAATCTTTCCATGAATCAGCTCACACCATGGAAGAGCTTTCCACTAGATGATCCAACAGAAGATCTAGATGGAAACTGAAGTCTTTTTTATAACCGAACTTGCGAAGTAACATCCCATCCCTTGGCCATATTCTGTCTGTTAGAGGCAAGCTACTAGGTCCTGCCTGCCCTCTAGGGAAGGGGATTGCACAAGGCCATAAATATCAGGAAGCAAAAATCATTGGGACTCATTAAAACAGCTGCCTACCATGACTTCTGAACCTCATATTCTTCATCTATATGTGAGCATTATAACTACCTCCCAGGTTAGAGAAAGAGCCCAACGAGAGTGTATAGGTTAGCGCCTGAAAGAATGCATCACACACTGTAGGTTACTGATCAAAGATAATAGCTCCACTCCTCCTCGTCTTGTCCTGCACATTGATAAGTTCAGGGGTTTATATACAAATGAGGTTATGAAGCTAATCTCCACTTCCAACAAGAGGCAAGGAAACAATTCAGAGTGTCCCAGGGACCAAAAATGATGTCAAGGGGAGAATTTGAGTTCTCTGGAAATTTGAGACCAAAGTGGAGCTACTCTGCGGAAATAGGTTGGTGGGAGGGAGCCCTATTAAGAAGACCATGACCTCAAAGCTATCCTGGGGCATCAGTAGGATAGAAACAAAGACCACTGAAAGAGCAGCAGCTTAATCTATTTGCTTTGACCCAGGACTCTGGGCTCCCTGACCAGTCAACCACCCTCCTCCGTGGCTTATTACAGCCCCATGAACATTCCCAGAGAGGTTCCATAAATAATGACGTCTCTTCTTCCCCCAAGGTCAGTGGACTGTGGTGCCAGCCCTGAGCATTGATCACTTTGACTTTCCTTCTCTAATTCTCACCAGTTCATTAAAGTTTGACCTTCTGGGCTTCTATGGTGATTGGGGATGTCCAGCCAGAGAGACCATTATATTTTAAAGGCTGTTAAGATGTCCAATGATATTTTAGCTTCTTTTTTTATATTGGATAGCAAATCATCAATCACTTTTGTAAACTTCCAAGTAAAAATGAGGGAGAAAAAGATGGAGAATTATGTGAAATTATAGTGGAATGAAGCAGTTAAATTTCTCTCTATCAGC
The DNA here is from genome assembly GCA_004027875.1 of Aplodontia rufa. NCBI lineage: Eukaryota > Metazoa > Chordata > Mammalia > Rodentia > Aplodontiidae > Aplodontia > Aplodontia rufa. The sequence goes on along the minus strand of PVKS010000783.1, from coordinate 143,073 downwards.
CGAGGCGAGGTGAGGTGAGGTGAGATGATGGTCAATTATCTTTTTCCACTCACTGATAAATCGCCAGCACCATTGAGGCTGTCAGCGCCTGACTCGTGACAAGCAGAGAGGGGCGTCAACATGACAAGAGAACTGGGAACAAGGGCCCGCTCTGCAGATGGAGCTGGGGCCTCTCCAACCCAATCCTTAACTCGCTAGCCAGGAATATTAGCACAGGTCTTGACCCTGTCCTGGGATCCCCTTTCTCTTCTGACCGCAGCCCCTATCATACCCTTCCTCCCCATCCTTGCTCAGAAAACAGCTGCATCCGCCCCTAGCACCCATCCTGCTCTCCCGAATGTGTCCAAAACTGACCTCACCGTTCTCTCACATTCTTTATCTGAGTTAATGGCACCATCATTCACCCAGCGCATTTAACTAGAAACCTCATCATTATTGTCCCAAGCACCTCCCCTTTCCTCACCTCCCCCGACAATTAATTTGTGTCTGAGTCTGGTCTATTGTCTAACACAATTATTAGCAACATGTGTTGCCTGCTTACCATCCCCTCTGCTGTTGCCTCTGTCCAGGTCCTTACCAGTCGGAAAGCCTCAACTGTTTTCCATAGCTTTAGTGTTCACACACACACGCTCACCCACACCCACTTGCACTCATTCCTACCTACCCACTCACGGCCACACTCACTCCCACATACCCACGTACTCACACGCACACGCTCAGAGAACTCCACTCTCCTGCCAGTCTGTCTTTTAAGGCCCCGTTATTCGAGACTGCTTCTCTTTCCTGCTCACACTTCAGCTGCTCCCGGTTGCTTTGGAATGAAGCTCAGACACCTCACCTGGTGCACCAGGAGTCCCCTGACTCCCTTCCCATGGCCAGCTGAGGAGCCACAGATCTCCCCACATGCTCTTTCCATGTCTGGGGCATTTTTTTCTGTTTGTCCCTCCCCCATAATTACCCTTCCCTTCTTATCTAATTAGCCAACTTCTTCTCATCCTCCAAGACTCAAATCAAAAGTCACCTCCTGTGTGATGCTTTTCCTAATGACCCCCACCCCCAGAAGTTAGCCAAAGTCTTTCCTGTGATTTCATGAAACCATGCAATTCTTCCATCATAATCTGTATTTTTTCCGGTTTTTTTTTTTTTTTGGTAGTGGAAAACAGCCACTTCTCCAGCAGCTATTGCCAACATGATGTGCGTTGAATCAAGGATACCCCCACAGACACTGAAGGAAAGACAAATCTAGCTAGCTGCTAGCCTTATGACCTCAGCAAGAGTTCTGTGTCTCTGAGCTTCATTCCTTATCTCTAAGATGAAAATCATCACTATAACCCTACAAGAATAGTGTGACAACAACCAGATTTAGAAAATGATAAACAAAAAAAAATAAAAGAAAATGATAAACAATTAAACTGAGGCAAGAGGAGGTGTAGGAAATGAAGATGAAATAACTTGGATGACGAAGGGATTATAACCTAGAGAGGGAGTGTTTGATGAGAAATAGTGCAGTAGAGAACCTGGTGCATCAGCTTCTACCCTTCTTAGAAATTAGAGCATGGGAAGAAATATTACACGTATCCTTAAGCGCTCCCCGTCTTATTTCTTTCCATTGCTATTCTCTTTTAATGATCTGGATAGATGCTAAGGCATGTGGTTGGGGGTGGAAAACCCCTCTATTTGATACAGGGTCCCTGACAGATTCTAAGACAAACACACCAAGGGATATAATCATCCCCTAAGTGGCTGCTAACTAGCTTGTCTGGCACCACATGATGTGTACAGGCAAATACAGCTGGACAGGCAGGTAGGGAGTGTGTGCCATCGCAAGCTAGCCTGTGCCAACGCGGCCCATGGCACAGGGGACCCTGCTCTTGTCGTAAGCACTGGGTTAGTACTTCCCTCCCGTGGGAAGCAAGAGGCACAGGGACAGCAGCTCATCTGGGATCCCCAGTTTCTGGCCCTATTGCAGGTGGCCCTGTTCCCAGGTTGGAAGTTGCTGTCTGGGGAGCCACAGGGGAGGGCAAGAAGCACCAGCGAGGAAAGCAGGGCCTGCGGCAGGGAGGGCTGGATCAGACAGAACAGCCCTGCGAGCCAGGAAAACAGTGCTCCGAGGATTCTAGAAAGTGAGGAAGGGTGGCAAAGGGACAAGCCCAGCTTCCAGGGTCTAGGGTAGGAAAAAAACAGACTAGACAATCCTAACAGCAGACAGAACATGGATGAAACATGGAGATTTGGGCAAAGAAACAATCTCAATGCAGAAGCAGAACCAGGGTGGGCTGGAATGAGATGGTGTGCTTACCTGGGGTTCAGTTCAGCACAAGGGAGCTGCTTCTTTCTCAACAAACTTTCTTTGCAAACCACACAAGCCCTGCCTGAACAGTCATGAATGAGTTCAAGATGATGGAGTAAAGAGAAGAAAGGGCAGCAGCTTTACACACGAGGGCAGGTCCCTTTCTTAACAAATATTGCAGGGAGCGCCATGTGGCAGTCCCGATCCAGATCTCCACAGGCATCAGCAGTGCAGCCGGCCCAAATGGCTTTTGACTCCCACCGCTTTACAGCTTGAAATAAAACAGAATGAGTTTCTTGTGCCTGATCTCTGCTGTCCCACTCACATCCTGTCTGCTGACTCCTAGCAAGTATAGATCCTAAGCCATAGAAGGCACCATTATGTTCAATCGGTCCCACCTCCTTTCAACAGACTGAACTAAGTTTCTAGAATGGTTAAGTGACAGCTCAAGCTAATGTGATTAGTCTGTGGCATAGACATAACTGGAGTTCATTCTTCCAGCATCCAGTAGAAGGTCCTTTCCACCGTAGCTAACAGCCAGCCATAGGTGATGGGGAATCCATTGGAGACCAGAATTTAACTTGTGGGGGAACTACTCCTTTGTGTGGAAAAGTCATCATAACAAGCATCTTACCAATGTAAATCTAAGGCAAATGTTCACTGAAATGCTTGAGGAAAATTTGCCTGGCAACTATGAGATTGTTCAAATTTTGATGTTTCACCCTCTGAGAGTAAAGGGTTTATCCACCCTTTACTCCTTCATGACTTTAGAATAATTTATACTAGCCATTGTCCTACATATTTGGTTAGAAATTATTTTCTCTTTCTAAATCTGAATTTCAGAAGAATAGGCCTGGTTTTTGTGAGATTTGCCCATATGTTTGTAGCCTTATCCAGTAATTCACTCCCCCTAAATTCACTCATAGAAATAGTAAGAAGGGAAGTGTAGATCTTCCCCTGATTTGAGGAGAAGGATAGAATTGAATTATGTCTAGCACAACACAACCCACACTAAAATGTTCATGTCAACATATGACACTATTAATCCTAAAGAAGATAGACTTTGGTAATGCCTTGTGGAGCCATTGTATTGATGTTTGAGGTTATGCAGACAGACACAACCTTGAGGGTGAGTTGAGGTTTACCCTGATGTAATGGATATTCTCACCATCAATCATCCTAGGACAAGGTTAATCTTTGGACAAAAACAAAACTTGGAGAGAAGAAAAATGCCTATCTTATAATTTAGGGGATCTGAATCATTGGCCTGGAATCAAGAGAGATGAGAGAGGCATGGCACCTGCCACATGGAAGCAGGTCAGCCAAACAGTTAGGGTTGGACATGCCATGACCTCTGCAGGATCATCAGTAACAGTCACAGGACAGAAAGAGTAGAGGAACAGAGACCAGGGAAGAGAGGAGCCTGGAGTACTTTCTTCAGAAGATAAACAGTGGAGATTGGCAATTTGATGGGGGTTAATTCAGGCTAGGGAAAAAATGTATCACATATTATATTCTTTTGGTTACAAGCAAGAGCAGTTAGTTCTGGCTCACTTATTAAGCTTTTCTTTAAAAATCAGGGCTTAAGCGGCTAGAGCAGTGATGCCATAACTCAGCAGTTATGGCACTTGCCTGGCATGCATGAGGACACACGTTTGAACCCTAGCACCACGTACACACAATGGAGTGTTGGAGTAACGAAAGCCACATGAAAAGCTAAATGAAATTCTCTCTTTCTCACTGTCCTTCTCTCTTTAACAAAATAAAAGTCAGCAATGGAGATTCTACTGGAAAGCTAGTGAGACATCTTGTGAAACTGAAGGAAGAACTGGAGGACATGGTGCCAGGTGTGTAAGGGTCATCAGCCGCGGGAGTTGATGTGACCTCCATGTGAGGTACAGACACTAACCTGACTTGCCTCCGCTTTCCAACCCTTTCAAAACTTCAATCCAAAAAAAGAAAAAAATGAAATGAAAAAAAGACGAAATGAGAAGAACTTCAGGCAGCCATGGTCAGGTCAAGAACAACAGAGACCTCCCGCTATAGGAGCAGGATGAGGTTTCTCCCTCTTCCCCAATGTTTAGGTTATAAATTAAAGCAGCTTCCTTCTCAGAAACAACACCTGTGTTTCTCTCCACCCTTTACTCCTGTCCCTTTCATTTTTGTCTTTCTTACCAAAAACCAAGCCATCTAAAAGCACCTGTTTGTCATCTCATGCGTTCCCGAGGGCAGGGGGTCCAGGTGAGTCTGTGCTCTCTGCCTGAGGCTGCAGCTAGGAGTCAGCTGGGCTGCCTTCTTTTCAAGAGACTCAGCTGGGGAAGAAGTCACTTCTGAGCTCAGTCCAGTTTTTGACAAGAGTCACTTTCTTGTGACTGTATGACTGAGGTCCCTGATTTTGCTGGAGGCAGCTGGAGGCAACCTTCCTTCCCAGAGGCTGCCCCAACCCCTTGGCATATGGGCTCCCTCCTAGTGGATCGTTCCATCAAACAGCAAGAGGAATCTGTCCCTGGCAGATGGGCCAGTCCTTTTAAGAGCTTTTAACTGATGAAGGTTCCCTCAAGATAATCTCCCTTTCTATTAAGTCTGAATCAACTGATTGTGACCTTACTTACCTCTCAAGTCCCTTCACTTCTGCCATATTCTGTGGAGGCGTGGCAAGTCACAGTCCTCCTCATACTTAAGGGAAATGTGTCATCTAGGGTTTGACACTGGGAATGGGGACCACAGAGGTCTCCTAGTGTACTGCCTGCCACAGGGGCTTATAGCCTGTGACCTGTAGAGCCAGGAAGACCAGGTCTCCAGCTGGACAGGCACTCTTCTTGTCTCTGTTTCTCGCTCCTTCTCCTCTCCTGCACGTGGCCCACGGCACTCTCATCTTCTTCTAGTGAGCCCACCAGGGCAGTCTTTCAACTCCTCTGCCTGTGACCAAATAGGAAACTTCAGTTCAGGGGTAGTGAGGGGAACCAGAGGAAGGAAAGCCCATGCTGGTCCCAGATACAAACCTTGTTTTCCTACGCATAATTACCACTCACTACCCTGATATCCAGTCCTACCTGATTCGTCTGTTTTCCAGTTGCTTCCAAAGGCAATGGCGAGAGTTCTAATTAAAGCCTCACACCCCACCCAGTGTTCTGAAGGCTAAGGCTGGTGGCAGTGGAGTGAGAGGCATTCTCAGCTAGGTAGCTGCCCACAAGAGGCGTTTCCTCCAGGCACTGAGGATCTGCATATGGAAGGGAACCGACAGCCATTTGATAGGCCTCATCCTGAGACCAACGGGTTAGCATAAAGGAGAAAAAGGTACCTGTGTCACTTGCCTTTGGAGTTGCAGGAGGCTCTCTGGCTTTAACTTGATTGGAAAGGGTGACCGATTCTACAGCAGACAACTAGAGTGTCATTTCATGTAAGAAGCCCCCTTCCCCTACCTGGAACACCCCCACCTCTTACACAGCAGTGAGACTAGGCTATGCGGCCAGGGTCACACTTTGCCCTCTGCCAGCCTCCCTGCTCTTCTGAGCCTCTGTCTATGCTGTCACCCTCTCTCTAGCCTTTCCTGGAACCCAAATATCAGTAGATCACCCTGTCCCGGTGGGGATGCACTGATGCAGTCAGGGCAGGGCTGCGCAGATTAGAAATACAATCCATTCCACCTTTCTCCTGACCAGGACTTAGCAGGGAAGAAGTGATTTCACAAAGGCCATCATTTCTAGGTGTCCAGAAGAGATGATGAGACACAGCGAGGTAAGTAACTGGCACACCAGAGTCAGAAGCCAAATGGAGAGCTAGCCTCTTCTTCACTCTAGCCCCTGGCTGCACTGCGCCTCCTCCCCCATTCTAGATCTGGGCTGAATTAAATCCGCTCATCCCTGGAGTCTCCTGAGAAGTGGGCTGTTGATTAAACTGAACAAGGAAACCAGGGGCCCCATGTGGGTCAGTTTCTGGGGCACCTCAGGTGAGATGGTTAATGACCACAGAAACATGATTTATTACTTAGCACTTGGAGGGAGCTGGCTATCACTGCAGGTACCTCCCACCCCAGCCCAGCTCCCTTCATTTGCATAGGTTGTGCTCACATTGTTAACAGTTCCTTAGTGTCAGGCTCTGGTGAGGGAAAGGAAAGAGCCTCTTGTATTTCAGGTAAAAAGAAACACACACACACACACACACACACACAAAACCCAAAGACTTACCTTCAGGGCCAGGAAGGAGCCTGGTGACACAGAAAACAGGGGCCATCTAAAATAGGGGTCATTGCTTTTTCTAATGACAAGCAAAACTCTAAATGTCATCAATACATTTATTAAAAGTCTTTTAAGGAATGTGCACTTCATATCATGTGATGAAACTAGAATTTTTCTTATGTAGCCTACTTCCCCAAGCCCATTAGCCACGATCTAACCATGAGAAAGAGAGCAGATAAATTACACTGGAGGGTCATTCTACAAAATTCCTGATCATGCTTCTTAGAACTGAAAAGGCCATCAGAAGCAAGGAAAGTTGGAGAAATAATCACATCTAAGAGTGGCCCAAAGAGATATGATCTCTAACAGTTACATGGTGTCCTGAATTGAATCCTGGAAAAGAAAAAGGACATTCGGTAAAAAGTAAGAAAATCTAAATAAACTATGGCATTCGTAACAATAATTTGTCAATATCAACTCATTATTTGTAACAAATGTACCATTCCAATGTAAGATGACAATAACAGAAGTAACTGAGTACCGGGCACAGGAGAACCCTGTGAACTACTTTCACAATTCCCCTGTAAATCTAAAGTTGTTCTAACATCAATAAATTTTTTTTAAAGAGAGAGGGACAGTGAGAGAAAGAGAAAGTGAGAATCAATTTTGTTTAATTTAGTTTTTGTTGCTTCAACACTTAGTTGTGTACGTGGTGCTGGGGTTTGAACCCATATCCTTGCACATGCCAGGCAAGCGCTGGAACCACTGAGTCACCGCTCCAGTCCCAATAAATCTTCTTTAAATCAAGATCCTTGCATGAATGTGACACATTCCAATTTATGCTATGTTATTAGATAAACTACTGGTATTGATATGGGATGGTAGAGAGAGCAGATAACATCACCATCCCTATTTTATAAATAAAACAACTGAGGTTTTGAGAAAGTGACTTGTCCACGGTCACACAGCTACCAAGTTGAGAAGCTTAGGTCCAGACCCAAGTCTTCTGGTTCAGAGGCAAGTATGTTTCATCAATGCAAACGCTGTCATCTTGTAGAGAACAAGATGAAGAAAAAAGACAGGGTGAGACTCTGGCTAGAAGCCAGAGCAGTTGACGGATCTGCTGAAGGGAACAGATAAGAGGTCAAGGTCAGCCCAAAGACCATGGTCATCTTTGCTCATCCCCTTGGTTATATAAAACCTAAAGCCTTAGCATGAAAAATAAATGTTCCCAAATCCCCTTCATATCATACGTGTTGATGCATGACCGAGAATTGATTTGAAATTCATTTTTGCCCACCCAGAAAATCATAATGAAAGGAAGGTTTGCTTTCTCTCTTTACCTGACCTTAAGCCTGCCTGGAAGAAAGCGATCCAGGTCCACAAACATGAGCCAATGACCAGGAAGCTCCTTCTAACTCCCTCTGCTCCTTGTGGCTTCTATGAACGCTGCTTTCAGGTCTGTCTAGAACCAAGCAGAGGAGAGGAGGAAGAACTCTGTGTAATGTAGCTGGGAAGCTCAGGAAGAGGGTTGAGTGTCCATGGAGAAGAGGCCCTGCTATTGCCCAAGGGAGAGAGCAAAGCAAGGAGAGGAAAAGCATTTTCAGTAAGAAACCGCGCTGAAGTGCTCCTGATTTCAATCTGAACCAGTTGTTGCCTTGGGAAAGTTTATTTTAATCTCTCTGTGACTCAGTTTCCTCCTCTGGAAAATGTGAGATTTGGACAGGGTGATCTCCCACTTCCTTTTTCCTCTGACAGGCCGTGAGCTAGTTTAGGATCAATAGTAATGGAAAACAGTCTGGAGGTTCTCATTGACTGCAAGTAAAATAAATGGAAAAGCAGCCATAGGACAATTTAGAAATTGAATCAGATATTGAAAGAGTGCCTAGAGAAGTCCCCGGTCACTTCTTCACAAGGAAAACAATGTGCAAATGATGTGTGCACATTTCAATTTTCCTACTTCACCTGGAATCTCCATTTCTCTTATCTGAGAAGATCTCCTGGAAGAGGGGGGATCTGAGAGATAAGATTATACTCTCCAGGATGCACTAGGACCCAGTAGAGCTACAAAGCAGAGGGAAATCTGAATCTCTGAGGAGTCCTCATCAGCCCTTGTCCGCAGGCAGAGGAGGCTTTGGTCTAGGGTCAGCCAGGAGCATCCTGGCCAAGCCCCACTTTGTTCTGGGCTCTCCCATGCACCGTGCCTTCCTGTCTCCTATCCACCTCTCCCCACTCCTTGATAATGGGTACATTTCCCTCTCCCTCTAGCCACACACTGCCTTGTCCCAGACTCTCCTAAGGGCAGCAAATTACTCCTATCATTTTAAAAAATGTAATCAACTGTATTTGATCTAGCAGGGCCTTTTGTCAGAATGGGTTTTAAAAAAACAGGTTGAAAAAAGTGGATAAAATATAAATTAAAAAAGAAGAATGGGTCTAGTTACAATCAATAGCCCCAGAATTTTTGACTCCTCTCCCCATTACACTCTGCTGCCACCGTAATCTTGCTGGCAGATTCTATAAAGGACGCATCTGTGCAAGATGAGATGTCCATTGTCAAAAGTTATAATTCTCTCCAACATAACTCCCATAACAACAGCCGGGCAGTTTCTGCAGAGCGATCTGGTGTCTGAGAACCACACGACATAACTCTCTGAAATCCATTGTGTGTCTCTGCCCCGAGGCCATCTCTGTCCTTAGCAAGTTGGCAGGAGGAGAGGAAACTGGACTGGAAGCCAAGCTCCACCCCAGCCTGGTACCCTGTGTTCAAGCATTTCAGGCTTTCCTTTGGTCTTTTAAACCCCTTCGTGGAGAGCTGCACCCCAGAGCTAAGGGCCAACAAGTAACAAATGGATTATTTGCTCCGAGGAAAAGCTGGAGTTAATCTCCCTTTCCTTGAACAAATTCTTCAGCTGGTATTGCTGCTTCCAGGAATGATTTGCTGTGGGGCAGAGTTCAGAGTTGGTTTCCAGAGATTTCCCCAGGAAAAGTCAGGGAGGTCATAGGTTTACCTCAGGTGGGGAAGCAGCTTGTGTGGACAGGCTCCAAGAAGCCAGGTTCCTTAGCAGGAGAAGCCCAAGAGTCCAGGAAAATCTCTAACTGGGAACCACCAACTTTTGCAGCCAGCCATTAGCTCAGGGAGCCCTTCTGAGCTCACTATTCAATCCCAGGAGGTTGAATAATGAGACCGTGTGACCTTGACAAAGCCCTCCTGCATCTGAGCCTCCTGGTCCTCGTTTGCAGAGCAAGAACGTTGGACTGGACAACTGCAAGGGGCTCTCCCAAATTTATGATGAGTGACTGGCCCTCTCTCAGTCCTGGGTTGAGGTTGGGGCTCTAACTTTGGTCACCTCTCAGCCTTTCCAAGCTTTCCTGATGGAGCCTCCACCTAAAATCCCAGAAGGAGCCCCCTGCCCGACCAAAGGGTGTTTGGGAGTCTCCTTGCCAAATCAAGACAACCAGAAAATCTGGGTGGGCCCTGCCCTTAGGGGTGCACTGTCCAAAGCAGAAGCAAAGCTCTGCTGGTTTTGATTATGAAGATTTACAGCCAGGAGTGAGTTTCCTTGGCAATACTGTCTGCCGCTTTTATGAGCAGCAATTACATAGCATTTGGTACCTGGGAAGGCAACAGGCGTGAGCTGAAATGGGGAAATGCTCTATCACTCCAAGGAGCACAACGCCTTTGGTAATAAATATTGACGTTCATTAAGACAAAGCCAGAATTCAATCTGTGCTGGGGAATTCTCTGCTTCTGGCCTCAAGAATGGCCCTTATTTACAAGATGTCCCTAAGGGAATGAGACAGGCTGGCTCACCTTGCTCCCCAAGATACATTTTATTCAACCAACTTGTCCTGGGCAAACGTGCGTTTGACAAGCCAATTTGAAAATGAATTTGGTACATTTTTTGAGTTGATTATTTATTCTGAAAATGAATGCCCATTCTGGTCAGGCTGACAGCTCTAGGATGAGAGAACTCTGAGCTCCCCGCTGCTTCCTCGCACCTCCCCAACACAAGAGAAACTGCATGGAGCTTTTCCAGGCTGGAAGCCCTGCCTCCTTCATCACCAGGGCCCAGTACGGCATATTTTCATCAATGCTAGAGTGCAAGGCCTGTGCTGGAAGCAGTGGTGTGAGAGTCCAGGGGCGGTGGGGGGAGCACTATCTGCTCTTTCGCCTTGTGGGGTTTGACTGGACCAGCACCTGACTCCCACAGCCCAGCGTCACCATAAGATCCTGATATAGGGGATGAGAGGCAGGGCAGACCATTGGGCAGGGAAAAGGCTTCTGCCACTGGACTTCTAGTCTCCCTGACGTCCTCTCATGGTGTTCTTCAAGGCACTGGATCATATCTGTATCCTCTATACTGTCAAGATACCATTGCACATTTCTTGAAAAGGTGATGGATGTGCTGGAGAAAGGTGCTCAGGGAGTGCACCCCTCCCCTCCAGCATGTTTCCTCCATAGCCCTCCTGCCAGGTGCCCAGGAACCGTGGCTTTTGCTATAGATCTGGGAGGCTTCGTGCAAGAGAAGGATTCCATGGAGGTTTGAAGGATAGAGACACTTTGAAAGGGCAGAGGAAAAATTCATATTCCCCTTGGGAGTAACTACATGAGCAAAGGGAAGAGGATGTTCCAAGAGTTAGTGATGCTGAGTAGCCTGCAGAAGACCACCTGTCTTACCCGTCTCCCGGACTCTGGTTGTTCTTAGTGACAAACCTGGGGCGAAGGGGACTACACAGAATAGGGGTTATAACAAGCCACCAACTCCAAAATTCCTAGACAGCCTAGAGCCTCTGTGGCACCGGAGTCCCAGCTCTGAGAGCAAGTGTTTACAAGTACCTTGGAAACCACACACCCACTCTCAACCCTTAGCATGAAAAGGGGCCTTCGTTTCCCAGCACAGCTATAGGAACTGATAGACTCAGGAGGTCAAAATCAGAAAATCTTAAGTCACATATCCTCAGTGTTGCTCCCTGCCAAGAGGGTTGCAGGGCACAGGCCCAGGCCCAGGGGGCTCTAAGGGTTATAGCATGGCCAAGGAGCCATTTTCCATAGCACCAAGTTTCAAATCAACATCTCCTCTCAAAAGACAGTTTCTGCTAGCTGGGGCATGTCATTGTTCCTGCTTGCCAGATGAGAGAGTGAGGGGGAGCAGCCCTGGGCAATTAAGTGGGTAGCCTAAGGTCACAGGGCAAGTTGGCCCAGGCCCTCAGAACTCTCCCAGTCTTCCTGCCAGATTTAGGCAGCAATCGGGCAATCTGCCCTCGGGCTCCTGCCTCAGTGTGCCTTCATCTCGCCTGGCTCAGCCGCCTGGGCTGGTTCTTCCTCTGCTCCCACACACCTCAGCCTGACCCCTAGGCTTGGGGCCTCTGGAAAATCAGGAGACACCTGTACAGGTAGGTGATGGCTGTCACAGAGTGAATCAAGAGAAGGAGAGGAAAACCTTGGAGCTCAGCTCTCAGCTCACTAATATGGAACGGAAATGAGAATATAAGTGAGAGCTACAGGTATAGTCTGGCTAGAGAGACAGAGAGGTTGTTGGCCAAGTAGATGACATGCAACTGGATACTTTGAACTGACCCCTGCCACTGTCACCTACCTTCATTTCTCCCTTCCTTGAAGAACTGCTTCTCTGCATGTCAATCTTGATTCTAATGAGATGCCAATCATCTCTGGTAGCAGCAAGAAACATGCCATACAGGTATAGCTAATCACTCTTCCCTGTTCCTTTGGCCATCACAGTTGGTACGAGAATGGGCATAAGACCATGGCTGGCCAATCAGAGTTCTTTTCTGGGACTCTTTTCTTCTCTGGGTGTGGTTGGTGGAGGCTACAGATGTAAAACTTCTCTGAGACTTGGAGAAGACCTCTCTGCAGAAGGGAACAGGGACACACAGAATGTGCACATGGAGAGAAAATATCTCAATGGCATCATCCAAGTCCCTCAGTGCAGTGGTAGCAGAATTCCCAGTTGTATGTGCTGATACATTCCCCTTTTAAAAAAGATAATTCAAATTGAGTTTCTGTTACTTGCAACTGAATGGTCCTGATAAATATAGACGAACAACTATAGAGACAACTCTCAAACATAAAACAAGCTGCTTAAATTGGCATTGAACTAAGGGCATGGATGTAAAGGGACTCAGGCCAGAAGGACAGCAGGCAGCCAGCCTAGAAAAAACTGATTCTGGGCTGCATGTTTCCATTACTTGGGTGATGGAATTTCATGGTCATTGAAGTTTTATCAAAGGCCAATTAGCTCTTAAGGGTCCTTTTCAGCCATATGGAAGAGAAGGAGGAAACAAGCAGGTCTAGCCCAGGAATTTGCAATGAAAGGAACAGGTGGATGTAAGGCAAAGAAAAAAAAAAGAAAAGAAAAGAAAGAGAAAGAAAGAAAGAAAGAAAGAAAGAAAGAAAGAAAGAAAGAAAGAAAAAGAAAGAAAGAAAGATTCCAAAAGCATGCACAGGAATTGAGGACTCCTGATCTAATATGTTACCTGATAAGAAAACTGAATCAACATTCCCACTGCTCATTGTGTTGGTCAGCTTTTCATCACTATAATAAAGTACCTGAAGCATTAACTTATAAAGAGAAAAAGTTAATTTGGGCTCACAGCTTTGAGAGATTCTGGTTCAAGATTGAGCAGCCCTATTGCTTTTGGCCTCTAGCAAGCAGCACATCATGGCAAGAGCATGTGGTGGAGCAAATCACTCGCCCCAGGAGCCAGGAAACAGAAACAAAACAAGAAGGCAAGGAGACCAGGGTCCCACAATCCCCTTCAAGGGCATGTCCCCAATTACCTTGTAACTGCCCCTAAAAGTTCTACCACCTTCCAATAGTGCCACTCTGGGGACCAAGCCTTCAACATAAAGACGTTCAGAGGACACCTATCCAAAGCACATCACTTGTTTAAGCTACTCTTTCCAAGGTCAGTGGTGAGGACTTGGCTACTAAATCAGTTGTATGCTCAGTCTGGTGTCCCCTGGTGTCCACTGACCAGAGCACCATCTCCTTTTTAAGCCTTCCTCTTGCTTGAATTCAAGACCCTGCCCTAAACTCAGCCCCCACTCTTCTCTGCCCACTCTAGTGTCTTCTCAGATAACCGCTGCTTCTTCTCCCAGCTCAGAAGTGTGAACACTGCTGGATATCATGTGCAGGGTATCCCATGGCACGCTGCAGGTGCCAACCTAAGTTCCTACAGAAGCTCCCTCCTCCCAGGCCACACCCTCTAGCCTTGATCCCTCTTGTGAGCGCCAATTCGCATTTCTATTCCAAGACTCAGCAGCTTCTCCCAGGTCCAAGGCCTCCTCTGACCTCAGTACAGGAGGGAACCACAACTCCCCGGCTAGCTCAGGCTCCAAGCTTCAGAGCCAATAATGACTCTTTCTTTCTTTCATCCTGCACAGCAGGCCATCTTGGTCTGTAATGTCATCTTTATTAGTGTCACAAGTATTCGTCCTTGCTCTTTATTCCTTATCGTTACTTCCCCAGGCCTTTGTCATCTTGCACTTAGATTTTTGCAATGGCCTCTTCTTTTGCTCTATTCAAACATTTTATTCAACAAACATTCATAAGGTATCCTTTGTGTACTGAACTCTGGATGGTGTTTCTACACTCCAGTTCATTCTCTACACCGCAACCAAATTAATCTTCCTCAAGTACTGCTTTGATCACACCATTCAGGGACTCTAAAGCCTTCAATGGCTCCCCAATGCCTACTGAACAGGGCTCACACTCATCAGTCTAGTATTCAAAGCCCTCCACAATTTATCCCCAACCTACCTTTCTGGCCTTATCTCCTACTATTTCCTTTACCTAGATTTTACATCCCAGCAAATCTGATCCATTTGCTTTTCTTTAAACAAGCATTGCACTTTTCCACCGCTGAGTTTTTGCCTAGGGTATTTCTTCTGCTCAAAAGTGCTCCTGATTTATCCTGAGTCTGAGTTCAGTTCAACACCACCCCCTTCTTCTCTCAATGTGCCTGTGAGGAGGGATTCCAATCACTTTAGACTCCTGTAGCCTTTCATTTTGGTCATTTGTGTGATACCTAGCAACGATGCCCTGTACTGTGGATCAATGACCCATGCTAAAATATCGCCATCACAACAGTTCTTACCTGAAACATCTGCATCAGAACCGTAAGGGTGCATGTTTAAAATTCAGGCTCAGGAGCCCTGCCCAGAGAATCCACAGGTCCAGCATGTATGTGTGTTTTCTGTGCGGGGAGGGGAGTGCATTTAGACCTGAGAGCAGCTATGCTGTGAGAACGCAAGTTCCCCGGGAGAAGGGACCACATCTTACGTGTAACCACTTGCGGGGAAGCTCCAAGAGCGGTTAATGCTGGGTGCAGGCTCCCAATGACTCAGGAGACTGAGGCAGGAGGATTGCAAGTCCAAAGTCAGCTTCAGCAGCTTAGCAAGACTCTGTCTTAAAATAAAAAATAAAAAGGGCCCGGGAGGTGACTCAGTGGTTAAGCACCACTGGCTTCAATCCCTGGTACAAAAAAAAAAAGCAACACTAAATGCAAACTTGAGTATCTCCTCAATACACCCAAGAAGTTAAAATTTGCTTTACATTTCCCTTAGCAGGATGCATATACAAGGAACCTTCATCAGTGTTTAGTCTGAGGATGCTGAGGAGAATCTGTGCTATTAGGAGAACCTGGCCCAAGGCTCAGAGCAGAATTATTCTCTATTGTTAGTACTGAAAAAAGTTGCAGTTTTCATGAGCAATTTAGATTCATTTTTGTCTCCTGGATACTGAGTGTTGTCACTGGTCTCATTTCCCCCTTGTGTTGACTATGGGTGGCCTCTAATGAAACCCACAGCCACCATTAGAGAGCTAGGACTCTGTGACCCATGAGGTCCATGGGCATCCTAACCTCCCCCAATGCTGCCTCCTCACCCTCTTTGCCTCTTGTCTCATTTTTTAAGCTAATTTTTACTTTGTCTTGCCATATTGTTTGCATCTTTGCAAATAGTTTTAAATCCTTCTTTGTAAAAAGGCAGCAGGTTATAAATAAATAAAATAAATCTGTTGAAACTACGGATGTGCAAATGTTTCCTGATCATTGTATTATATTCTGAGGAGAGAAATTAGTGCGGAAAATGAGTCCTCGGATCAGCGATTCGGAAGGAAAGCGGGGCCAGGAAGAACAGATGGAGTAGTGATGCTCTGAGGTCAGAATTGTAAAAGAATTAGGACTTGTAGAGAAAACATGGATTCAGAAAGGATGATGAAGTTTTAGAACAGGAAGAGACAAGAGTGGTTTTAGAGTATGGTCGTAAAAGGCAGAAAGCAAGAAAAAGCTTTTAGAGCAGAAATAAGTAGTTACAACCGAGCTGGTTTAGGGGATCTAATCTTGGGGTCTTTACACCCAGAGAAGGAAGGATCTGATTGCAACTCTGAGGCCTCCATGCAGAAGGACCCCTGTGGGGACTCAGAGAGCTTTGTGGAGGATTCGAGTTTAGGGCCCAGAGAAAAAAGATCTGATCCTCCTAACAGGCAAGGAAACCAAAGGAAAGTCAGAAGTAGAGGTTGAAAGCAATAGTAAATGAGAGGGGAGACGGACACAGCCATAAATGCCTGTCCTGTACGTGAAGCCATGCCAAATGAACTGACTGGCAGAAGACAGCACACCCCTTACCTCCTGAGGGTGCATGACTTTGGTATATCGTGGCACTTCTCAGTGGAGTGCCAGAGGAGATATGGAGACGGACGGGGCCAAAGCAATTGTAGGAGAAACTTTGGACTCCAGAGGAGCAGTCAGGCAATGGCCTGGCCGGGGAGCATGTGCCCATTGACTTGGGGACATGCTGCACCCCATCAGGATGGCACACCCCAAGGTCTCAGTGTTTGCAGTGTTTTCACCAGACGGTGAAATCAGCCTTCACAGCAGCCTCAGATGCCAGTTAAGGATCCAGGACCACAGTATCATCAAACATAAGAAAATAGGAAGGTGTTTTTTGGGTGGCTCTTCACTTACGCATTCAACACTTACTGAATATTTAATGATTTCTGAACATTGTGCTAGGAAATACAAAGATAAAACAAAATATAAAAAATAGTAACACACACTGCTCTCAACAAGCTCAAAGGCCAGGGAGAAAACCAAGATATAAATAAAGTATTTGAGCGTAAGGTATGTGGTAATGCTATCGTTGAGGCAAAATGCTACAGTGTGGTGAAGATCACAGGATGAAACAATGAACTCTGCCCAGGTGAGTAGAGGAAAAGGGCATATTTGACCAGGATTTTGAAGGATGAGTAAGAGTTCTGCAGGCAGAACTAAGGAAACAGCATAGGCCTTAAATAACGGTATATTTTTGCATCCCTGAGATGTTTGGAGTAATTTGAGCTGGTAGTGTAGAAGGGGAGTAGCAGAAGATATGGCCAAATGTTTGGGGCTGGTGTTGGTCATCTTAGCATCAGTATGTCCAAAATACCTGATAAAAACAACTCAGAGGAGGGAAAGTTTATTTTAACTCATGGTTTCAGAGGTTCAATTCATGGTCAGCCCAGTCCATTGCTCTGGACACAAGGTGATGCAGAACAACACCAGGGAAGGGAATGGAAGAAGAGTTCTGTCCGCTCATGGAGACCAGGAAGCTGAGAGAGAGAGGAAGGAGGCACCCACACGAATGACCCACCTCCTCCAGCCATGCCCCACCTGCCTCCAGTTACCACCCACTCAGTCCATTCAAACTAGCTCTCAGAACAGAATCATTCCACCTCCGAAGTTTCCTGCATTGATATTGGAGCTTTCGGGAACACCTTACGTACAACCCATATCAGGGCTGGACTGCAA
Organism: Aplodontia rufa; assembly: GCA_004027875.1. Taxonomy (NCBI): domain Eukaryota; kingdom Metazoa; phylum Chordata; class Mammalia; order Rodentia; family Aplodontiidae; genus Aplodontia; species Aplodontia rufa. Next base: position 125,793 of record PVKS010000783.1, on the reverse strand, counting down.
AGATTTCTAACACGACACCCTAAAAATCTGGGACTTCATCCTTCAAGCAGAACAATAGCCTCACATTAAAGAAAAGCAATAACTCTTGTAGTCATCAACACCAAGTCCTGGGAAGTTTCCAGGATTCTGAGATCCCATGGGGAAGCACACTCAAATCACCACCAGAGAGTCAGGTTGCCAATGCTTCAGGTCCAAAGGAGGAGGAAATGCTTCAAGAGTAAAGACCAGCCTAAAAGTGGACGCTGGGCTCAGGAAAAACTCTGTTGTGGGCGCCAGAAGCCCTGTTTTGCCTGACTGATGACTAGGACAGGCAGAAACACTTCCTGTTTCGGAGGACCCAGTGTGAGCCTTCGATCTTGGGGCCCACTCACTTCAAACAACAGCAAGAGTGAATTGGCATGCCAGGAAAAAATGAAAGGCCGTACTTCTTCCTTTGAATCAAGTTGTTATTGTTCAAATGCATTATTAATGATCAGGGCTGCAATCATTTATAACACGGTCATCACAAAAGCAGCTGTTACCATTTACACATAGCTCTCTGTGAGTATGTTATTAAGGTAATATTTTACCATGCATGCGACTTGCTCAGGGGCTGCATGCCTAATGCTCAGCTTGAACAGGTTCCCCACTCCCTTCTTACAAGTAATCACTCCTTTCCTTTCTTTACAGAGATGCCAAATGCCAGGGAAGGAAAGCAGGAAAAGGAGATGAAAACAGGGAGCCATGAAAAATGGAAGCAGAAACACGAGCTATATTTCTTTCCATTCTTTTTCCGCCTTACTTTTTTTTTCTGTTGAATGAAAAATAAAAATGCAGAAAACCTCAGGAGCCTCATAACTTTCCAATTTTTATTTAAAAATAAACCTGCTGCCGTAGCTTCTATGTTTGGAGCACAAGCTCCAATCCCACTGCCCAATATTTATGTACAAGAAGGTAAGTGCTCTAAAGAGAAAAAATAAATCAGCTTAGGTCTTATAAAAGGTGTAGGGTATTTGCCATAAAAGAGAATTTGGCAGCTGCACAGTCCTTTGAGGACCCCACCAGGTAGCAGATCCAAGGTGGGGACACAGAGGAACATGAGAAGCACATGTGGCCCATTGTTCTGGTGACCTCCAAGCGTCCCAAGTGCCTGATGGGAGACCAGCAAGTTGGTGGTGCAGGGGGAGGGGCAAGGAGGCACTGCCTGCCTGGTGGATGCTTCGTGCCCATCTGGGGAAAGCAGAGAGGGCAAACGAACCAGCAGCAGGTATCAAAACTGTCCCCTCCTCCCAGGCTGGGCCAACTCCCAGAGAGCTTTCCTCCACCAATAGGGTGGCTCAGGAAATCTGCACTGATTGTGTTTGGAGCTCTTGCCGGGACCCGCTATGAAAAGACTGCAAGACTCAAGTAGGGATCAAGTCAGCAGGGCAAACCCCTAAAGGGAAGCCTGACCCTAGGGGCAAAATCAGGCTACAAATTCTGGACTCCACTGGAGCTTTCACTGGATACCTGAGAGGGGCACTTCTTCCCCCTTCTAGCCAAGAAAATTCAGGCATGATGGGAGGATCTGAGCACCAGCCTTCAAAGCTGGTGATTGAGTGTAGAACGAAAGAGTAGTTCATCCAACAAACACTGGTGGTGGTTTTAGGGGCCAGCACTGCTTGAGGTACTGGCAAAAGGCCAAGTGTATCACAAAGAAACTTCATCTGCTCTGCAAGATCACCAAAAGTTGATGCAAAGCAACGATGCAGTTGTGAGCTGCTGGGTGTGTTGAAGATTAACTTGGCAAAGGAAACAGGAATATTTCAGAAGTAGAAGAATATCCAAAAATCTTGAGGCAAGCGGGAGTGGGGCTTGAGGAACTGAGGGACGGCCCTGTGCTGGAGTTCAGAAAGTAAAACAAGAATAGTGTAAGAAGAGGCCAAGGACATGGCAGGGCCAGATCATGTAGTGCCTTGGACGGGATTTGGGACTGCACCTTAAGAGCAATGGAAAACCAACGCAGAGTTTTAAGAAAGGCATCATGGCCAGATTTGAGTTATGAAAAGAGCCCTCTGAAATGTGAAAAGCAGCCTGGAGATGCCAACCTGGGCCAGGCAAGTTAGGAAGTTGTCACAGCAGAAGACAATGGCACTGTGGTCTATGATGGTGGCAGAAGCTGAAGGAATAGGAAGAGAGCCAAGAAATTACTGGGAAATAAAACCAGCAGGGACTTGGTGACCAACTGGAATAAGGGGGACAGAGAGAGAGGGACACTTCCAGGTTTCCAGCTTAGACAAACGAAAGCACAACCTTTCTGTACCTAGAGAAAGAGAACAATGGGAAACAGCCATCCACTAAGAGAGAACACAGTGAATTCAATTTTGCAAATGTTGAGTTGGAGACAGCAAAGTGGAGATTTCAGGTATGCCATTGGTACAGCTCTGGGATGTACTGGAAGGGTCTGGATTGGAAATAAATCACAGATCCATTGGTATATGGATGATGTTTGAAACCAATCACATGGTAAGGTCACCATTGGAGAGAACATAAAATAAAAAGAAGCCAAAGCTGGAGGAATTGCAATGCTCAGATGTCTGGTAGCAGACAGGTAAAAGGTCCCAGATAGAAGAAAAGAATCCAGAGAGTGTAGTATCACAGGGGGTCTAAGAAAGGAATTTAAACTGGAGAGAGAGGTCAAGAGTGGAATACTGGGGGCTGGAGCGGTGGCTCAGCTGTTACGGCACTTGCCTGACATGCATGAAGATGCGGGTTCAAACCCCAGCACCTCATACACAACCAAGTGTCAGAGCAACGAAAGGCGTATAAAAAACTAAATAAAATTGATTGTCTTTCTCTCTCACTTTCACTTTCCCTCTCTCTTAAAAAAAAAAAATCAAGAGTGGAATATCACTGAGAGATCAAGGGAAATGAGGATGAACATGTCCGCTAGACACATCAACATTCATGTCCCCAGTGACTCAAGCCACTGCAGTGTTCATTGAAAGCAAGGTGCCCAGCACAATGATCAGCACATAGTCAGCCCTCAACAACATTGGCAAATGTTAAATTCTTTCTTTACAGTCTGTAAGTGTTATGTTCTCCTAGTCTATTAAAGAATAAGAAAAGGAAATACAGGCTAACATTTTAACAGGAAGGCCTAAGATGAAACTCAGAGACTTTTCTAAAAGGAAGGCCTGTAAAATGCCCACAAAGACTATTAAAGATGATAAAACCCTGAATAAAATTGGGATCAAGAGGGATTCCTGTGTGCCTGGCACAGGTTTGATGCTGCCCTTCCTTACCCAACCATCAGGGTGGGGCATCTCTGCTCCGGGTGGCCCACATCCTTCCCCTGCCCCCGTGGAAGCTAGAGCTGCCCTGTGAGGAAAGTCTCCTCATTTCAATGGGCTGGGCAGCCCAGGTTAACATCAACAGAGCCATCTGGCAGAAAGCACCCAGAGGACAAGCACCGAAAAATATGCTTGAAGGGACAGCAGAGCCACCAGGATTACAATGTAATGTCCGGCCTCGGGTCAGTAATGGGGAGGTATTAGTCATCTCTTCAGACCTCAGCTCCATTATTTTTGCCGGAAATGTGAGAACAGCTCTCACTAATAACGTGTGGAATCACTTCCAACTATTTGCCTTTCAAGTCAGCCTCCTCAGGTCGGGTGACATATCTGGTTTAACAGGGGTGCCATTAGAGGGAAGATTTAACGTGCGGCTAAAAGCATTTGTAGCAGGAGCTGTGGGTGGGTTCCTTTTTAAGCTCCTGTGGCTGGTAACTTGCATCTCTCCCCTCCGTGCTGTTGGGTTTTGTTATTGAAACCTTTTTCTTTTCTGAAGGAGGTTGGTCATTAACTCTCCCCTGCCCAGAATATCCCCTGGCATGGACAGGGCAGCTCAAGAGCTGAATTGGAAATCTCTCCCATGCCAACCAGAGATGTACCAGGCTCAGTCGGGTGGCAAGACTACTCCACGCATCTTACCATCCTTACTCACTGCCCCTCGCCCAGCTCAGGTGCACTGGTGTCTCCTTACACTGATGTCTTGCAGAAATAACTACAGTATAGCCCTGAAAATGGAGCCTCAAATCTACCAAACCCCAAAGTCTGTACATTAACCAACACTATGAGTCCTGCTTCTTCCCGCACACTGAGAGAGCCAACAGGCTGCTAGGAGCAGCAGGAAGAAGGCTGAGGCTCTACAAGAGGAACTTGTCATTTTATTGGCAAAAAATTTTTTTTGACTAAGACATTTTTTTACCCTGAAAACTGGAATTCTTTAAGGCCCTGCTTGAGCTCCCTAAATCTTTGACCCAAAGTAAGCACCCTATAGTCCCAACCTAAGCCTCAGATTCTTCGTCTGCAAGGCAAGGAGGGGAACAGCCACTTACCAAATAAGAGGCTACAGTTAAAAGCATTGAGCACCAGCCTCGCACATGGGAAGGAGTTAATTAGCACACATCAGTTACATCTTTTTCACTGGCAAGTGAAAGAAACCCCAATCAAAGTGACTAGACAAGAAGGAATATATCGGATTGTTCAAGCAACAAACCCCAGGGCTAGGCCCGGCTTTGGGCACCTAGACGGTAGCTCAGGAAACCATCTCCAGGACCTCCTTTCTTTCTCACCACCCCTTAGCTGGGCTTCTTATACCCTGGCTCCATGTCATGCAAGACCTGGCAGCAGTAAGATGGTAGCACCTACATCAAGGTAACATCCTCACATCTTAAGCCTCGTAAAGTATAGGACTACTCTTCCCCATCATGATTCACTGAGGTCCCAAATAAGATGCTCACTGGGCGAATTGGGTCATTTGCTCATCCCTGAACCAATCACCCTGCCTTGAGCTTGGAATGTGATGACTGGTTTTACCCTGAGACTCAAACTCCAACTGGAGTGGAACAAGGAGAGAGAGAGGCACTGAGAGTTATATGAAAGATATTTCTCCAAAAGAAATGTATAGTACCAAGACAAAAATATAAAAGTGGTAACGGAGGAGATTAGGAGATTAGGTGCCCAAACATAGAACTATTCATTCTACCCCTTGTGCAAGATAAGGGTAATTTGATAGGTATAATAAAGATATGTCATCAAGAAAAGCTCCACATAGTCTCTTTACAACCTTTCTACAAATTACTCTTCCCCATGTTAGTAATATTTGATTGTACCCATTACAGCACTTTTTTCAATCTCCTATTAGAGTTACTTACTATGTAACTGTCATTTTCATTACAACTGTCATTTTCATTACAATTCTAAAGTTTGAGGACTAGGTTTGGTTTTGTTTGGGAGGTGTACTAGGGATTGAATCTGGGGTGCTTTACCAATGAGCTACATCCCAGCTCACCTGGAGAGACAGTCTTGCTAAGTTGCTGAGACTAACCTCAAATGTGTGATCCTCCTGCCTCAGCCTCCAGAGTCACTAGGTTTATAGCCATGTGCTACCACATCTGGCTGAAGTCTGAGTCTTACTCAGGTTCATATCCTGCATAGCACCTCACACATATTGGAAAATCTGGGTGCTTCCAGATCCATACTGGTTCCTTGTGTCCAGCTCAGTTCTGGGACATCTTTTTTGGATTACAAATTATGAGTGATTGAAACCCAAATAGCCAAACATGGTGGCTCATGACTGTAATCCCAGCAACTCAGGAGGCTGAGGCAGGAGGATTACAAGCTCAAGGCCAGCCTCAGCAATTCAGTGAGTCCCTAAGCCACTTAGTGAGACCCTGTCTCAAAATAAAAAATAAAAAGAGCTGGGGATGTAGCTTAGTGGTTAAATGCCCCTGGGTTAAATCCCCAGTACCTAAAAGAAAATAAAAGAAACCCCAAAAGTGAATAAAATAAAGATGGAATTCATTGGATCAGCACTCTACAGCCCCTGACCATTTTGTCTGCTTGAGATTAGACTGGCAGAGGCTAGGGGACTGGATGAAAACTAAGGTAAGATGTTCCCTAAAGATTCTGTGGGCATCTGCCTCTGTTAGAGGTCTCTCATTCTATCACAGGTGGTTTATCTGCTTCCCCAGCACAAAGGAAATCTCTGGGATTTCCAGAGAAAGATGGGTCCTCATCTTTTCAGCTTTGTTATCCTTGGTGTCTAGAACAGTACCTGACTCAGAGAAAACATGAGGCAACTGCCTTAGCTCTCACTCATAATTATCCCAAGACTCTCAAGAAAAAAAGAATTCCCAACTATGAGAGCTTGAGGAAGATATGGCACCCAGCCACGCAAAGGGTTAGAGATGTAGAGGGCTATATGAAAAACACTTACATAGAAGGGACAGTGAAGCTTCGTGCTACTCTTCATCCTCTATCAAGCCAGAGCAGACAGAGAAATGGTACAGGAAGCCTGACGGACTACAGAAGGCAGACTGAGCTAGTGGAGGTTGGCAGAGGTTGGCAGCAGAGACCCTCAAGGGCAAGCAACATATCCCTGGCTCTGGAGGATAAGCCCAACAGAGCATGCAGGACCTTGGTTACATCAGTAAGCCAAGAAGAACGGCCTCAGCTCCCCAGGATGGGAGTGGGAAAAGGCCAGAGAGAAGGCCAGGACCTCAGACAGGTAAAACTGCAGCTCTAGGGCTGGAATGCTGATTAGGAAACTAAGGCGGAGTCCCGGCAGTGTGAATGGAACCACTTCTGTAATGATTAAGGGAAAGGTGTTTGCTGCAGACAGACTGGATCCTAGATCTATGGGCAGACATCTGAGTGCAGCATTCCCCCTACCGGTAAGAGGGAGGAGTCAGTGCCCTCCTAGCTTGGTTAAGGCAGCTCTGTAACTGGGTGGGGCTGAGCTTGTGGGAAAAACAGGACTCATAGGCTGAGCCATGAACAAGATTTCCTGGCAGATTCCCAGGCTGAGTGTGTATCTAGGGCCAGAGGCTGAGCCATTGCCAGCCCCATCTGACCGTCTCACGGATCCCCCTGGCCAACAAGCAGCAAGAGCGGCAGACTCCGGAGGCTCCCTCAGCTTTGGAGAGAGCTCTGCAAACAAAACTCAGTTTTTAGGGGTTAATCCACAGGCCCAGGAGGAGGCAGTGGGCCTCCTCTGAAGGGCAGAGCCAGCAAGTGGTTGAGACTAAAGGAAAGACACGAGGCTACTGGCCTGAGATTAGTTTGGCAGCAGCTCCAAAGAGCAGCCCTTCAATCGCCTCGATTGTCTGAGCCCTCAAAACCTCTGGCTGCCTCCCACCAGCCCAGCTAATGGGGCTGAGCAGCCTGGGCCACGACCTCTGTCTACAGGGCTGATGGTTTGCTGCTCTGAATCTCACTTTCTCAGCAACGAGGGGACCAGCACTCTGCCTAGTTAAAGTGTACCGTGTCCTGACACTGTCTCTCAGCACCTACTATGTGCACAGCAACATGGCCTCTCCATTCCCTGCCTCCTGCTAGTCCCACCAGGATGTGCAGCCCTCGGACTGGCTATTGATTTGAGCTGCATATTTATGCATGGTGGGGGTGACAGGGAGTAAGGGGTCCAGCGAGTGATTGGCAAGAGGGGAGGCCATGATCTGGTTCTCTGCCAAAGCCTTGAGTCCTGAGTCTGCTTCTTTCTACTCTAAAGCAGCAGAAGAGATCTGCACCTGGGATGTCACACACGCACTCAGGGCCCTGGGAGCGAACTGGCCATGAAACGCCGCGTTTGCTAAAGAGCAAGGCTGGGCTCTGGTTTCTTAGGGTTCTGGATCTAGTGAAGGAAGGCTCTCGGTGGCCAGGTGGCAGCATCCCCACCTCTTCCACTCAGCCCCTGCAGCCCTTCCTCCTTCTCCGGGACCCCTTTGACGACCTCAGCAAATCTCTGCAGGGCTTGCCAGGCCCAGAAAGGGTGGTGCGGGCACGGTCTGGCCGGCGGAAGCGGCTGGAGAGGAGATGCGAGGAGCCAACGGCCTCGGTTTGCTGCGGCTGTCGCCGCGGACCTCGGCGAGCGACGGAGAGGGGAGCTGGGAAAACCCGAGCCGGAGAGCGAGCGAGGAGGGAGCGAGCGGCTCCTTAGTTCCTCACCAGCGCAGGCGGCTCCGCCCGAGATCCCAATCACCACGCCGCGGCACCCGCCGCAGGGTCGCGAAACCGCTCCTGCACCCATCGGCCCGACACTCGTGACCCGCAGGCGGCGGCGGAGGACCGGGTGCGCGCCGACCAAGGCCCGGGGGTTCTGGAGTCCGCTGCCGCCGCCGCGCCGGCCACTGCTGCTTCCCGCCTTAATCGGCACTCGGCTGGGCGGCCGCCATCGTTTCCGGGGCCTTCGCTGGAGGCAGAGGAGCGGCAGGGCCCCTGGCCACCCCGGCCCCGCCTGCCCTACGCGCCGCGGCGCGCGGCCCAGCCGGCCCCTCTGCATCCCGCCTCCCCCGGCCTCCCCCAGCCCCGGGCGACCTCAGGCGTTCCTCCAGGGTTTGCGCCACAGTTCCTCCCCGAACCCACTCCAGGAAGAGGCTAGAAGGGGCCGACCGCAACGCAGAAGCGGGGAGAGCAGGGGAGGCAGGGCTGGAGGAAAGGAGTGGGGAGGGGACCGCGGCGCACTCCTGCGGTGCTCCCACAGCGGTAAGGAGCTAACCCCAGCCTTCCCCGCCGGTGTCCCCGCGAACCACCAGCAGCCACCTGTCTGGTCGCTGAAAAGGCCAACAGGAGTTCTCGGATGGAAGCCAGCTCCTCTCCCTCCCAACACGGGCTCCTCGCAGGCCCCACACTGCTCAGTTGAACCCCTACCCCCAGCCAGTTGTAACCCTGCCCCCAGCTCCTCCCCATGTCCTTGAGCCTCTTCTGTCCTTAGTGAGAACCACCCTTCACTTTCGGAGGGCTTGCCTCCACAGTGCTCAGAGCGCCCAGCAGGTGGAGAGGGGTGATACTGGGCCAGGGGTGCTTAGCTACCCCCCTTTGAACAGAACCGACACATGTTTTCTCAAGCTTGGGTACAGCACAAGTTCTAAACCAATGAGCTATCCCCACTGCCATAAACTCCTCTGAAGAATTAAAGATGTCATTGAGGTGACCCAAACCAGAGGGCACCCCATCTCTAACTCCACTGCCTTGTGCTTGACTCAGTGCATCACACCCCAGCAACTGCCCCACCCCTAGGTCTTAACTGATCACTCCAGTCAACCCTGACTTTCCTCTCTACTGAAACTGCGCTTGAAAGCTGCTGCCCGCAATCCTATACTTGCTGGAGCCTGGCTTTGTTCTCCAATGGTTTCAAATGCCTATGTTTCACTACCCCCATGAAGACAAGGTCATCACAAGCAGTAACCACTGCTTTTCTTGTTTTGATTCCCGCAGACCTGAGCATAGATTGATGTAGCATAAGTGCTCAATAAATGCTCATGGACTTGGCTAAGGGATGGATGGACTTGCAGGGGCTGGTGGGGGTCTGCCCTATCCAGAGAGAAAAAGTGACCTTACTCTCCTCCACCCTGACTGGGGGTGTCTCAGAATCAGCACAGTTTGGCTCTCCCCTTTTCCTTCCTTGATTCCAGCCCCCTTGGCCTTTGGGAACCCTGTGGGTTTGCAGAGGCCGAAGCTTGTGCATCTTACCAACATCAATTTGCAGTCACCAGGATGCAACCTCACCCTATGCTGCGTTCATAAATTAATCTCCTGGGATTAGGTTCTGTGTTTTAGTAACACTCCTGAGGCATTGTATTTACACATTAATAATAAAAGAAAAAAGTGAGACAAGTTCTGACAACTTTCAATAACATTCAGAAATAAAGTGTGAGGTGCGGAAGTGTCCAAAGTTAATTAAGACCATTTGGTGCTGACGGGGGTGTGGGGGGGTGCCTTCCATTCTCAGACAGGTGCTATTTCTGAAACCCAATTTCCCTGTCTGTAATGTACCTGATGCCTGCAGAAAAGGAGATGCTGAAATAAACTGAATGAGCAACATGAGGTGTAACTTTTGCTTTGTGCTACAGAGCCATGGATGCTTTGCCAGAATTTGTGGAGGGTACCTAGGAAGAAAGAGCCTTTGACTCTGTCCTGCAGTGAGCAGATGGTGTGTCCAGACTGTTCATATCCATTCCTCACAAGAGGGGATCTCGAGGAAATTAAGGGGTACCTTTCCCCCTGGGATGGCTGGCAGCTCACCTTCCCCTAATAACTCTAAAGGACTTCTAGATATTTAGCTAGGTCTTCATCCCAGAACTGGGAAGGATAACTACTCCATAACAAATAGAGAGTCTCTAGGCAGGTCCTGAAAACAGGTTATGAAATGAAACTGAGCTTCCCTGCCCAATATTTTATATTATTATTGCACAAATACCCACGAATGTTTGCATTTTTATATCGTCTTCATTCCTGTGTTAATTGTTTTCAATTTTAGAGTGGTTTCTTTAAAACTCTCTAGAGAATTAGAAGAGTGGGGAGAAGGAATTTTCTTTGTATCTTTCTTTTTTTTTTTTATAGAGAGAGGGACAGTGAGAGAGACAGAGAAAGAGAGAAACAACTTTATTTAGTTTTTCACATGGCCTCCATTGCTCCAACACTCAGTTGTGTACATGGTGCTGGGGTTTGAACCCGGGTCCTCCTGCTTGCCAGGCAAGTCCCGCAAGCGCTGAAACAGCCAAGCCGCCAAGCCACCGCTCCAGCCCCTCTTTGTATCTTTCTTGAGCCCACATGGACCATGTCAGACATGATAGGGATACAGGGAGAAGTTTTGAAGGAATGTTTTGGGTGCTACAGATGTGGTCCCTCCTGTTTGTATCTTCTCAGAACTCTTTACATTTCTCAGGGTGCTTTGTATTTTGTTTATTTAATGAACAAATGAATCCCTTCCCAACCCATAGGGTTTTCCTTGATTTTTATATTGAGAGCAAAGGAATGAAGTTGGCAGCACAAGACTTGCCAGCCACATCCTAACACATTTCTCTCAACCTTTAATTAAATCTGTTTATCTAAAGGGGGAAAAAAACACAAGGGAAAAAAAGAAGGGGGAGTTTGGAAAGAAAATGACCATCATATTCCCATCACAGCCTGAGATGTCCAGCCTCATTAAGATTTTCAGTGGGTGACACTAGATCTTGTTTTCTACCTTAGACTTCTTGCTCTTGGTTCCTATAGAGGACTTCTAAGGAATTAGATATATTTCACCTATCTTTTGAAGCATGATAAATAAATGCATTTCATAAGGAAAATGAGTCTGGATCTAGTCAGGTGCTTTCATTATACCATTCATCTCAACTTTCTACCAAAAAGCAAATTCAAAATAAACAGGAATACCACGTGGGCAGAAGCCTTTGCAGTACAATTGATTTGGTTCTTCAACATGGCCTCATAGAAATTGATCCTTCTTCCAAGTCTTCTGGTTGTCACAATCGCATGCCTGTTTGTTCCAGATTAAAGAAAAGTAATATGAACTCTTCAGATGAAGGTGAGATGTGTTGATGCTGCTGTCCATGGCTAACTTGATAAAGGAGGAAAACTCAGGAAATGTAAGGAAGAGGGGCAAAGAGAGACCCATCAGCTGAACAATGCCAAAAGCTGACAGTCGGGTGGGCTTGTCTGAGGAGTGCACATAACCAGAAAGAACTTGATTTTTCTCTAGAATCAGGATGGGCAAAATAACCATCTTGTTTGCCTGAAGTGAACCAGGGTCGGAATTGAGAAGCAGACCTAGGTGTTATGCCAGCAAGTCATATGCTATAACTAAACCATATACCTGTAAGCTGCCTGGTAGTTTAAATTATACCAAGTAACTCATTCGTTCATTCATTCCGAACAAAATAAGTGTATGTAATCTGTGATTCATTACAGAGGGAGGTTTCTGGAAAGAATAGAAACAGTGATACAGGTTCAAAATTGTTAATTAAAGAGATGAATGCAACACACACCATCTTTTACTTCTTGATCAATGACTACAGCTGCCAGTACCACATCTGTTTTGGGGGATGAGGGAGGCTGACAGTGAGGATTCAATTTGGAGGCTACCACATACCCAAGACCTAGTGTGAGAGGTGGCTTTTAAAACCCTGAGATTTCATGGCCTGAGTCACCAGCTGCCCCATCACTGTCCTCCAGCATAGCTAGGCCCCAGTTCTTTGGAGACTCACTTTTCAGACATCAGTAGAATCATCTCTACCAAACCCTCTATCTTCACAAGGCCTGCAAGTTTTGCTAGAAGGAAATAAAGATGGAACTGAGCCCACTGTATTCTAGAACCTAGAATCTGGAGGCTTTCGAATCATTTCTGTAAACCACCCCTTGAGAAATTGCCGATTTCCTCATCATTTTCACTGTGATATAGATATTAAGCATTAGAGGCTGGAGTAGACTGGACTTGCCCCTTGTCTCCTTGGGCAAGTTACTTAACCTCTCGGCTGTGTGTCCGTTTCCTTATCTGTAAAGTGTAGTTAACAACAACTGACCCCCAGAGGTATTGTAAAGTTGTTATGATGATTAAATTAGTTGTTTGATTAAAAAGTGTTTAGAGGAGTGCCTGGAATTATTATTATAGTAATAAGCTTAATTTAAGATCTGCTTGCTAATAAAGAGCTGGGCTGAATGCTTAAGATCCTTTTCTTGGCCTTCTTCTCTGAACTAGGTGACCCCAAGTTTTGCTTTACCTCTGCAAAATTTACCTCAGCCTGGCAAGAAAGAGAAAGCACACACATATACACACATACACATACATGTTTCCTCCTCTGCATTGAATAGAGCTACAAGAGCATCTACCATCTGACCTGAAAGAGAGAGAAAAAACAGTGTTTATTATAACTGATAGGTTTATATTCTCAAAGCTCCTGATCTTATTACTGTGAACCCCCACCATCTCCAGTCCTGCCCACCTGTGGGAACTAAAGACTTTCAACCTGCACACTCAAGCTTGCCTACTTCCTATCCTGTCCTGATGAAGCCCAGTCATTTATTTGGGGCCTGAAACCATGTGCAGCTGAGGGTCATAGGTATTGCTTCTTTAAGCTTGGTCCCTGGTGGGCCAGAACTGAACCCCAGGAGGCACCCCAAGGCTCAGGAAGTTTAGCCTTTTTCCAGGGTTCCCTTGCCTTCCCAGCTGTATCTTGCCCAGTTCTAGACTTGTCCTCTAGTCTTTTTCTGCACTGTCACTCTACCCTCAAACCCTATTTATCTGTCCAATATCAGACTCTTCTCTAAACAAATTAAACATTCTTTTAATACCCAAACCCCTGCTGATCCCTGGCTGGGATCACATTTGAAATGTCCAAAGTTCCACCAACACCTGCACCAGGAAGAGTAATATGTCACCACCAACCTTACCATGCCTGTCACCCTCACTGGAGTTCTCCTGTGCTGAGCTGAATCCTTCGGCTTTCTCTAGTTCACTAGGACACTGATCTGGACCACAGGACACCATCACTTGAGTGCCAGCCTCAGCACCAGGGTACACTCCACTAGTTTTCATCCTGCCAGTAGTTAACTTTCTTCTCTTTCACTATTGCCCAATAGATTAAGTTGCTGCATGCCCTGGAGCCAATGTCTGAGAGTTACGACAACAAAAAGCCAAGTATTATACACCCAATTTGCCTGAGCTCACTGCCTAGTTAACATTTCCACTAGGATATTTACAAGATACATCAAACTCAGTAGTCCAAGACCGAACTCACTGTCTTCTACCCAAAACCATACTGCCCTTCCACCCTGATGCTCCTCTAATCGGTTTTCCACACTGCAACTAAAGTGATCTTTTCAAAATGCAAATCTAATCTGTTCATCACACACACACAGAACCCTTCATTAGCTTCTCACTCTTGGGATAAAGGCCCAGATCCTTAGCATGAGCTCCAGCCTCAGTCTCTGGGCCTGGCTGCTTTCCAGCCTGACCAAACCTCCCTCCGCCTCTGTCTTGCTATCTCCCAGCTACCAGCATTATGTTAGTGTTGGATACTCTGGAGGGGAAATGGTAACAGTGCCACATCTGGGCAGCCCAGTTGGAAAATGGTGCCCTTTGCTCTAAGCTGATGCAGTGTCTCCTGGGGCTGTACCTTGGCAAGGGAGCAGGGCTGGATTTCAGCTTCTCCTGCTTCTCCCACCCAGCTGTGCACCTTTGTCCATAGCACAGCCTCCACTGCAGCTGTGCCAGTCACTCTGTCCTCCAAAATACACCATGCTTTCTCCTACCATTTGGTTTTCCCTCAGCCTGGGACATTCTAGCCCTCTCTTTTTATCCAGTGATCTCCCACTTAACCCTCAGATCCCAGTGTACACATCACATCCTCAGGGAAGCCTTCCTGGTCTTCCCAAGTTTCCAACCAGTTTCAGTTCCTTTGTGAGACATTCCCATCAAATAATGCTCCCGTTGTTCTTTGTGATCTGGTTTTGAAGCCTAGACTCATTCATGTAACTAATGTCTCTCTTATTGTATTATGAGCTCTATTAGAGCAGAGAGCATTTCTGTCTGTCTTTCTGTCTCTCTTTTTTTCTCCAGTGAAACTCCAGAATTTAGTACAGGGTCAAGCGTATAAGAGTTGATCATTCAATATCTATTGAGCACCTACTGAGTGCAGGCTGCTATACAGCAAAGCACAGATCTGGACTTTTTAACCAGAACAACTTAAGCTTCCCAAAGGCATGATTAAGCACGTCAAAGAGGAAAATATTCTGTTCCACTTAATTATGCATTTTTATTTAAAAATAGAAGTCTTTATTAAAACAACAAAGCATAAATATTAAAGAATGTATTTAAATAACTTGTGTAATTTACTGCAAGCTTTAAAGGTGCATAAACACTGAAATGCAATTCAATGCCTTTTTAAATCGTTTTCCACTATTATCTCTATCTAATATCTTCTCTTAACCCAAGTTGGAGAAAACGCAATTCATTCTGACTTTCCTAATTTTGTCTCAGAACCTGCTAAGGCTTGTCCACAATTCCAGCATGTTTCTGGCCTCCCAGACTGTAGCAAAAGCCTTTGTATGTAGTTTGCATCTTTGCTCCACTGAGGGAGAGCTCCTGCAGTTCTTGAGGATAAAGGTCCTTCTCATAAGAGTAAACATTTTGAATATATATCACCCTTGCTCTTAGCCTCTCATCCTGGTACAGCGGGGGGGGGGGGGGGGGTGAGGGGAGGGAGTCAGATCCTTCAGTAATACCAGAATATGGTTTCCATGCCAGAAACCAGTGAAAGCCATTAGTCACTGTTCCCTGGTAGCTGGCCTTTTCTTCCAGTAGAGAAACCTTTCGCATGGAGCTTTGCTTGTCTGTTGTAGAGATTTTTGAACAGGAGCTTGATCTAGATACCAGTTAGACACCTCCCAACAACTACAGTTCCTGGGAACTAGATGCTGCTATCAATTAAACTGAGCCTGGGGGCAGGGAGGGGGCTATAAAAAAGCTTTTAGTGATGTCGCTGCACAAGGTATAGCCACCTGCTGTTTGGGGATAAATGGCTCATCCCACCCAGGTGGGTCAGCTTCTGAGCTTCAACTTCCCTGCAATCTTTGCACATGCCTGTGTGTTTACAGTGCAGAGGGGGAAGCGTGCCTGGTGTTGAGAGCTAGAAAAAAAAGAAGTCCATCCATTCACAGAGTTGCAAAGAGGCCATTAATGCTAAGCTTCAGCAGTGGAACACAGAAAACGGCATGAAAGGATTTCCTTTTCATGACCATAATTCACACTTAATGTACATTTGATGTTTAATGTATGAACCAGAGGTGACTTCAAACTTGTGGGCCTTTTCTAAATAGTGTTTTAATCTAAGTTTAAAAAAAAAAAAGAAAAAGAGGTTCATACACTCAGTCTGTCAGACAAGAGGGAGGGGAAGAAAAGGCAGAGCTAGGTGTGAGAATCCAATGGGGGAGCAGGCTTTTGTTCAGTCCTTTATTGAGGTTTTACCTCTAATCTCTCCCTTTTTGATGCAATTTGAGATTAAGGAAATGAAAGGCAAGGCTGACTGTGAATGGTTTTACAAACAGGACAGCCAAGGGGCCCTCAGAAGACAGTTTTGTAAGAAGCTTTGGCTTCAGTCCCCAGATAGGAGGAGGTGGGAGGCTTGGCAGTGCAGGAGCGCAGGGAGGACTGGTCTGTCTGCAGGGAGACTGGAGACGGGGCCTCAGGGTCCCGGCAGGAGGCGGTGGTGATCAGCACAGCTCTCCAAAGGTCAGAGTGAGTTTCAGAAAGCCAAAGAACACGACCCTGAGAGAAAGAGGTGCGAAGCTCTGGTGGGAAGAGCCCCACTTTAAACCTGCTGGGTCCGTTGTGTGGCCTCAGGCAAGTTTCTTCACTTCTCGGTCAAGGTTCTTAAGCTAAGTCAGAGACTCCCAACGGCTTTGGAGGTTCTGAGACACAAGCACCACCTTAAATGCTATGTAGAACAATAGAGAGGAGCCCACAGCAAGACACCCCAGCCCCAGCACCTCTTCAGCTGATTTTATAAATAAGGGACCTGCGAGAGAGTTCTGGTAAAGTAAGGTTTCCTGCTCAAAGATAAAAATATGGGAAGGTAAGAGACAGTGGAACCCTATGATCCTTCCCAAGTCTAAATGAGTAGAGAGGCAGAAAATGGACATCCTCAAGTAGAAAAGTGAAAGGGACAACAGAAATTGTCACACCCAACAGGTCCCAAAAGCTGCATTTCTAGAGACCAATGTAGGGCAGGACTAGTGAGTCTCCCTGAAATTAATTTGCTCTGTTTAAAGAGATGAGTTTCTCCTGCAATACTAGCTGCTTTGGGGCAGGTGCAAAGTGGAGCAGGCAGATGGGTTTTCCGGGTGTTTGGTTTTGGATAAGAAGTGTCCCTCAAAAGCTCCTGTGTTAGTGTAGGAATACTCAGAGGTGAAATGGTTGGACTATGAGAGCCGTAACCTAATCAGTCCATCCTAGTTTAATGGACAGACTGAGTGGTAACTGTAAGAGGTGGGCTGTGGCTGGAGGAGGTGGGTCACTGGGTTCTTCCTGTGGTCCTATCACCTACCTTTTCTGCTTTCTAATCCCACCATGAGCTGAGCAGTTTTCCTCCACTGGGCCTTTCGCCCATGATGAGCTGCCTTATTTTGGGCACAGAGCAATGGAGTCAGCCATCTGCGGACTGAATCTCTGAAACCATAAGTTCCAAATAAGCTTTTCTTCCTCTAAGTTTTTCTTATTGAGTGTTTTGGTTAAAGTGACACAAAAATGACTAAAACACCTGGTGAGGACTGTGAAGGGTGTCAGGAACAGTGAAGTGAGGCCATGTGCAAAGGAGTCACTTTGTAGAGGTGGGATGTGAAAAGAAGGAAATAAGGGAGGATCTCTAGTGGAGAGAGGAGAGAAAGGAAGTCTTTTATCAGTAAACTGTGGGTGATTTCTAAAGTTCTCTTCAGCCATAGACACATTATGTTTTCTGATTCCTTCTATCTCTTACATGGCTGAACATCAAAGGATTCATTGCAGTAGGAGACAGCTAATTACAGCTGGCTAAATGTGTATGACAGGGGTTTTCAAAAAGACCAATGGATGGAAGCCATCAGCAAACACCTAACAGCAAGCACTGTTGGGGATCCGTTGATTTGTTCTTGGTTATTTATCCAACACATTGCTGAGTGCCTACACTAGGCACTGTGGATTAAGGATCACTCAGCAGACAAGCAGTTACTGAGTCCTCCCAGGCTAATGAACATGTCAGGAGCTGAACAAATGATTATGGATAAGATGCAGATGATAGAAGTGAAGGTCCAGGATCCAGGCACAGTGGTTCATGCCTGTAATCTGTGAAGGTCCAGGAGATGGGTGTGGTGGCACACACCTGTAATCCTAGTGACTTGGGAAGCTGAGGGATCGTATATTCAAGGCCTCAGCAACTTAGTGAGACCCTGTCTCAAACTAAAAATGGTTGGGGATGTAGCTTAGTGGCAAATTACCCTTGAGTTCAAGCCACAGTACCATTAAAAAAAAAAAAAAAAGTGGAGGTCCAGGCCATCCTGAAGATGTAACCCAGGGATACTCAGTCTGAGAGCATAGGCCTTCTCCCCCAAGAGCAAACATGGTTCCAAGGGCAGCACAAGAAGATTTAGAGGGATGCCCCAAATAGTGTCACCCTGTGTCCTTCAACTCAGAGCTGCTCTCTGCTCACCTCCTGCCTAATCCCAACCCTGGTTTCCTGCCTATACTCTGTTCATTGAAGAGGAAGGAAGCCTCAAAAGGGGGAGACTCCCCCTGATCTTGTAGAATATAATGTCTCTCCAGGGTCTCTTCCTTAACTCATCAGAAGGGATTTTATGGTCTCCTACCAACTACATAGTCCCCTCCCTTTCTATAAAAATTCCCTTACTGAGATTACATTGATAAAGCAACATTACCTGGAAGAAAGAAATGGATGGATCTGTTCTACTCTGCTGTCTTCAAACCAGACTTGAGTCCCACAGGATGCGATTCTTATATTAAGAGATTCATAAAACAAGACTTAATCAAAGGAAGGTGACTAGGCTGGCAAAGAAACCCAAATCTATGGCTCATGAAAAACATGTGCAGGTCTAGAATGGTTTATCAGAAGACACAGGGTGGTCATGACAACTCAACCCAAAAGCCTGAGAGCTGTACTGAGGAAGAAGACAAATTAAAATCAGTGCCCAAAAACTAAAGCAAAGGGCTATGGGCAAAAGTTTAAAACACAGGAATTTTTATCTTAATTTTTTAAAAAGAGATTTTGTAAGAATTGCTGGAAATGGAGTGGAAGGCTTAGAAAATTAAGAAATTGTGTTTTCCATGGGAAAAATATAAGCAGAGGTTCAGTGAGCATTTAGCAGGGACGTTTTCTAAAAGGATACAAACATGGGGTAAAGAGTTGGATCCAGTTCTTGGAGATACCACCTGCACTTCACAGTGTAATTCTCTCCAGTTCTCCATCCAAGTCAAATGATGCCACCTTACCTCCCTAGCCTTCCCGCCTATCACTCCTCTCTCCTAGAATGTCTCTGCCAGGCCCTTCAGAACCCCCTGAAGACCCAGGGGAAGGGAATTCTCAGGGGAGTGGCTCAGGGAGCCTTGATGAGCTCTGGGGCTGCACCTGCCTCCTGCAAAAGAAGCTTAGCTCTGCCTACTCCATTACACCGTCAGTGCAAAAAAGAAAAAGCCTGGTCTCCTTCAGCCTCTTCTCAGTAATTTGCATGAGAATCTGCTGCTTATTTCCTACCTTCAGCTGCCAAAAGATATGCCTCCAACCACCACTGACCTGCCTCACCAGCGTGTCTGTCAGTTGGGAATTCGATCCCACACCCCAGAATGAAAAGAAATTGTGTTCCTAGCCTGCTCCTCGCTGCAGCTCCCTCACATGCTGTAGTACGCGGTAGCTTTAAACAGCAAACTTTTCTGAAAAGGCAGAAAGCAAAATGGATTCCATCCAGGAGAACTAATCCCGAAAAATCAAAATCTTCCACATGGGGGTGATGATAAACAGATGCCTCTCATCTCGACAAATGAAAGGTCACCCACAGACAGTGTGGAGTAATTATTAAATAACTTCCCCCATTTGTTCAGGATCAGTAGCGACCTCATTACCTGGATCCGAAGACAATATCTCTAAGTCCTGGGCAAGGATCCAAAAAGGTCATTAATAACAGAAGAGTCCCCAAATTTGCAGGAAAAGGAAAACCGGCTCTAATTACGGAAGCCAAGCATTTCAGCCAGCCCTTAGCATCAACAGTTTGCATGGTTATAGCAATTTGCCTTCCTCTGCCCCAACTTTTGCAGCTGTTTGACAAATAGCAGCCAGGCTGATGGAGGCTCAGCAATCCGCATGAGCCTTTGGATGTCATGTGTAGGGAATCCAGTTGACTTGAGGGTGCTTTTCTTATTGTTACTTCTCATGGTCTCAGGTCAGAGGCCAAGAACTGGAAGCAGAGATTCAGATTTCTGGTTCTTCACCTAGATAACTGGACTTTAAGAAGACTCACATGAAGTGGTAGGTGTCCTCATGACAAAGCAACTACACTGAGTCCTGACCTTGGTTCTCCAGCACCCCTGCCCCCCCCAACACATCCTGGATTGAGAATGAGCCTCCCAGATGATCTGGAATCAAGAAAACAACCACTTCTTACATCACCTTAAGTTAACTCTTCAGTCAACAGATATTTTTGAATGACTTCCTCAAGGTGGTACACCTGCCTTCTGCAAAGGAGCCCCCAGCCAGGCCCCGTAGAGAGACACCTATCAACCAGAGAAGGGCCAAAGCCACAGCAATCTCATTTCCCTGCCTCCCCTCTTCTGCTCTACCCCTGAAGTAGAATAGCATAGAGGGAAGAGGAGTCTAGGCTCACAGCCCAACACAGCCAGTGTAAAACCTGCCACTTACCCACCAGAGGCTTAGGCAAAGCTCCAAGCCTCCTTATCAACTACAAAATGCCTCATCCTCTTCCCTGCTTTCCTGATAGTGTCAGAGGGGGCAGTGTCTAGACGTCAGTTTCCTTGTCCCTATCCCACCTTCTTTTAGGCCTTTCACCATCCTCACTCCAAACCCAGAGGCATTGGCAGGATGTGAACAACTGGAGCTTTTGGGACAGCTACCTATCATCGTGCAATGTCACTTAAGCAGAACTGTTTGGGGTCATGAAATGTCCTTGGGAAACAGGCTGACATCCCCTGTGGTAAGTCTGAGGGATGGCAACACAGTCCCACCGAGGGTTATTCCAGTGAAGGGATCTGAGGAATCTAATTAAGCACTGAGCATCCTCTTCCCACCCTCTGAGCCTTGTGCTCCAAGGGCACCAGGCTATATCCAGGGTGGCCCCCAAATGTGCCTGATAATTAAAACTATTTCTGCCCTGGCTGATTGCTCCCCCCACCATTACTCTCTCCCATTACTGGAGAAGCAAACAATAAATAATTTAATAACTCAGGTTGAGTAGAATCTGGTTCCAAAACAAAGTGTTTTAATTCTCCAGTGTGCCTGCTTTCAGCATTACTGTAATTCCATTTCCCTTCACTTGACTGGGCCTTTTGCTGCTTTTTAGGCTTCTCGTATTTCTCCCCAAGTTTTCCCTTGGGGCCCTGACAGCTGCATTACAGCAGGGCTGGGCAGCCAGCATGACATCACTCACTGCTAAGCCAGCCAGCAGCAGGGCGGCAGCGCATGGACTCATTAGCCTGGTGATCTGCCTTCTGCCTTGATGGCCATGGTAATCTATCCAAGTGGCTGCAGGCAGGACTCTGCCCGAGGCACTAGGGCCCTCTTCCTTCCCCTAATTTCTTCTTTTTCTCTTGCCTGCCTTTTTGTGATCTTCCAACCACTGGCAGCCCAGCTGTATATAAGGGTTTAGAAAGTGGGGGAGTCACTTGAAAGGGTGGCAGGGGAATAGCCCATACTCTTTGCCCTTCAAAATTCATTAGGCTCCCTTCCCAGTTCTGAAGGAGAAATCTCCCAGACTCTAGGAGACCCTCCAAGCCCCAAAGAGAGATCAGCTTTTGCTACCTTTCCAAGCAGAGACAGAACCAAAACAGGCTTTCAGAGAAAGCAAGAAAAATCTCCCAGCTGGCCCTCCTGCGTCCCCTCCCCCATCCTTCCACCCTTCCCAGCAGCAGCCAGAATGTGCTGATGTGAGAGTCTGGTACCCTTGCCTAAGGCTGAAGGGGCCAGGGAGCAGCAGCTGCCAGGGAGGAGCAGGGGTAAGAGGAAACGCACCAATGGAGCTTTCGTTTAAATAAAGAGCAGGGAAGCATTGTGCTCCATTGATTACAATTTTTTTCCCCCTGAATGTTGTGACATTTGCAGGAAGGCTAATTTATTCAAGCATGGAAATCTTTAAAAACTTAATTAAGTTATTTCTGTGATTTTCCATGCCTTATTGTTTCGAGTTCACATTTACTTTCATCCTTGTTAATAAAAATTTTTTTTAAAAAGTAGGGAGTGGGGAGGGGAAGGAAGAAAGAGAAGAAATGATCTCATGGAACCTCCCAGAATGTTTCTAGATGCCCTATCCTCCAACACAAGGCCTGGAGCAAAAAGAAGGCAAGAATGTGTCCTCCAGGGTCAAGATCCCAGTCAGAGGCCCACCTCCAAGAGGATGGCCATAGGATTAGTACAAAATGCCCCCATGACTCTCCAGGCACTGTGGGAGCTTAGGTGAGTGTAAACTGTGGTATGATTTCCAAACAAAATATTGCTGATGGCTTGACATTTGATGACTCTCCTCCAAAGCAAACTTGGGACCCCAGGGTGTTGGGTACCATGGTATGGTATGAATGGCATGAAAAAGGCAAAATTGAACTTCACACAGCAAAGTCCCATCCTCCACTAGATCCATTCCCAGAGCCAGATGTCTTCCCTGGGCAAGGAATACAAGCGTGATTGAAGATAGGATTTCCTCCAGCCTGGCCCCCAAATCCCTAGAAGTTGTGCTCACTCTTGCTCCTTAAGGGTGCGTCAAGGATATCCACGGACCCTCACTCACTAATGTATTGGTTAGTGGTCGTACCTGAGTCACTCAAGGCTGTGAGCCACTCAGATGCCAGGGCAGGGTGGGACAGAGCAAAGAATAGATTGAGCAGAAAAACAGACAGGAATTCCCTTTAGAAAAATACAATCCACGCTGGCAGAGAGAATTCATAGGGGCTATTTTGCAGTAAACATTCATTTATACAAATGATAGGACTGTATGGTTACAGTGGTTCCCGCCCAGATATAAGTGCCTTAGTGGGTTGGCTGGAGGGTACGTGGGAAGGAAGAAGGCACTAGAATTTGATCTTAGGACAGGATCTGGTTAGGGCAGTGGTAAGGGGAAGCCACACATCTCAGTTGCCAATATAAGAATGAGAACGTGGATTTAAAGCAAGGGGTGGTGTTGGGACCCATCAGGTATCCAGCCTGTGCTCACTGCCTTCCTCCCTGGATTCACTTGGTTGAACCCTCCCGCAGGTGACACCAGCTCAGAGCAGAGGGGTCACCTTGAGTTTCCTTTCTTGGTGCTTTAGCCTTAACCTCAAAACTGTCTCACTAGGAAATACAGTCCCTATGGACATCTCTGGAATGCCACCCTTTGATTAAAAAGAAAACATTCCTGCTGAGTCCAAGGTGCTACGCATCCTTCCCCAAACCTCTAAGGGAATTCTCAGCTTTATCTAAGACAGGAGAATTACTTCCCCTGCTAGGACCAAAACCCAGGACATCTGTATGCTGATGACATTTGCACATATTATTTTTAAGTCATTAGTCTCTGCCTGATATTGTGAGTCAAGAACTTTAATAGGAGAAATTTATGGCTTGTCTCCTCCAATCAACACAATAATTCATGGTTGTGTTGAGTAGGCTACACTAATGGATATTGCTTTCAACTGGGTGTCGGGTTTGGGTTTTTTGTTGTTGTTTTTGTTTTTTAATCCCCCTCCAATTCATTAGCTGCTTCCTCCTGGTCTATTAATAGGAGCAGCAGGCATTTCCCTCTATCCCGGCTGGTTGCGAACGCAGTGGGTCTCCAAGTGTGGTCCTTAAGAGGCCTCCAGGTGGTCTGCTTGCTAATCCAAATGGAAAGTTATACAAAAGTGCCTTTTCTTCAAGTACAATTTCCAGGGCAGATTTGACTCTACATATTAAAGGCCCAAAATGAACATTTTCAAAAGAATAAGCAGGGTAATGCTTTTTTACACAGGCAGAAGTTTCTGTGGACCATTATAAGGTGCTTTGGTAACAAGCGATTACAAGTGAAATAACTGGAGCCCAGGCCCTTCTGCGGCTGAGGGGTGACGGTGTGATATCTGAGGATCCTGTCTGAACGGGTTATCAAGGTATCCTTGGTTGAATTTCTGCTGTAACAATTAGGAATGGGAGTGGAGACCACTACACCAAGCCCACTGGAACTCCAGCTCTCTGCAGCGCCCCTTCTACCAGCATCTCTGGGGTGCTCCACTGTTCTTCTACATACTGATAAAAATTTGAGGTACAATGCATAGTGATGTGTGAGGATTCGGGCTCAAAACCATTTGTTGGCCCTTAGCAGACTGTATTATTCCTGGGTTGGTCTGTCTGTTAGCCCTTTGTCCTTCCTTCCTCCATGTCCCATCTTGTTCTAGCCATGATTTAGGACAGCTCCCACACTAACTAACCCTCCTTTGATGAGTCTTCAAATTTTCCACATAGTGTCCTCTTTTCACACTACAATGAAATCCTATATTTTTTGTTTTTCTCCCTCAGACACATAACCTAGACTCTTGACCTCTGTGCCCTCTTTGTCCTGTCTTCTTGTCCCCATCCCAAGGGTTTTCAAATTTTTGCATGCCACCAAACCATCGGAAGTGCTTGTTGAAATGCAGAATGTCAGACTGGGCCCCTGGGTTTCCGATTTGGAGGGTCTGGGGTGGCACCTGAGAATGTGCATTTCCAGCAAGTTCCTGAGAGATGTAGTTGCGGCTATTCAGAAACTATGCATGTTTAGAGAACTTTGTGTCTGTGTGAGGCTTACCTACTCCTTCAGGCAGTCTTGGGCATGATTGCAAGCTTCTTTCTGTATGGGAGACAATCCTGTACTTGTCTGTTCCTTGGATCTTCCCAAAGCATGTTCCCTTTACCTGCAGTCACAGCATCCAGAAAGATGTACCTTTCTATTTCCTCTGAATTTACTGCAGCCCAGTGCTGCTGCTTCAGTCTCCGGACACTCCCAAGCTTCTCTCTCCGCTCATGCATGTGGCTTCTCGCCTTCTGCTTTTCTCTCATTCCCTGTGTTCCTTCTCATCCATCTCCGTCTGCCAGATTCTTACATCCAGGCTTCCTCTGGCATCTATCCATCGTCCTCATCCATCTAGCTGTGCAGATATTTACATTTCTAAAGCCCAGTGTGTTTCTATGATTCCTCCTACTTCAGCCAAACAAGGATTTTCCTCTCCAACCTACTCAGTTAGGCTGTGGGGTGCAGGAGGGGGGATACTGTACCCGTTTGTAGCAACCCCTCTTGAGGCTGGTATTCATCAAGAGGAAGAGTGAGTTTTTCAAGGAAGACAATAGACAGGCTGTACCTTTGACCACCCATCCCACTAGAGGACAGGCTAGAAAACAGGCCATTCAGATGTGTTCTATTTATCCTTTTAAATCATATTAAGTTGATATAAAAACCCCCTCCCAGAGGCATCCATGATTATTTATTTATAATACTCAAGGACCAAGTAAAATACATCTATAGATAGATAGATAGATAGATAGATGTATCTGTACATATAAATTACATTTACATATACATATAAGGTATATATGTATGTATACATATATATATATATATATATATATATATATTCCTTCCTAGAGCACAAGCCCCTGTTCCTGGGAAGCAGAATTATAGAGGATAGTGATTGAGAACATGCACCTTGGTCTTGGGTGATCTGATTTGAATCCCAGCTCTGCCCCTGAATAAATGCATGATTGTGAGGAAGCACCATACCTCTCTAAGCTTCAGGATCCACATCTGCAAAATGGGCATGGAACCCCAGGTAATGCCCAGAGAATCAAATGGAATGACAAAACGAGCACTCACCACATGTGGCTCTCACAGAGGGTTCAGTAACTGCTACGTTACCATCCTCTAAGTTTGACACATCCTCAGAGACTCAGACTCTGGGGACAGAGATTGAGCAAAATCACAATGGGTCACCTTCTGCCTTGGGTGGGACCTGTCCAGAGTATGGAACCCTGGAGTTTCTCAGTTAGACAATAACCATTCTCCATTTTGCCCCTAGCAGTCAATCCTCCAGCACTTAAGTTAAAAAGCTTTGTGCTTTGGTTTTTATCTTGTTTTGTTTTTTAAATAGAAAAAAATTCTTTCCTTGTCTGTCCAGTGTTTTTCCAGCAAAACAGCAAGTCAGCACAAAGATTCTCCTTGGTCAGCAAAACACATGTTCAGTGGGGGAATTTGGGGGAATGTGCAGAGTCCCTAGTAAGAAGAGAAGAAGGGTTGGCTGGGTTCTGCCAATTTTCTAGGCCCCCCAGAGATGGCACAGGAGTAGTACCTCCTCTTCCCTGCTGTGAGCCTTCTAGTCCCCACCACCCTCGGAATCCTCCTGAAAGACAAACAGAGGTCTCAAGAGAAGTCAGAAATAAGAGAAGTACTTCCTCCAGCCACAGCCTGGAGCCTATGACCAACAGGTACAACCCTACTGTGGACACCGGGGCCATGTCTATGAAACCCTGTCTTCGGGGACGTCTGTGTTTGCGGCTTCCACAAGCAGGGAAAGAAGGGTCATATCACCAGCCACTCACCCGTGACCAAGATGCTCTCTGGAAATGTCCTACTCAAAAGGACTCGGCTCACCAACCTTAGGAAAGCACGGGCCAAGATCTGTTGGCCATTTTTCACCCTAAGCCTTTCTCTTATCCCTGCCATGTCACTGCTAGTATGGCAGTGTGCAGTGGACAGAATAAGAAGCCTGTCATCTTCTATCAGTCAGGGCAGCCAGCATTCAGAACAGCTGCTAGGCCTGGGCTTACAGGCCCCTGGATCACAAGTGCTCCCATCCCCCTCTCCACCTTCAAGAACTTGGAAATCAGGCCCAACACAGGCACAGTGGAGAGAGCACAGCTGGTAAACCATCTAGTCCCCAGGTTAGCATGGGCTGTACACTCTGAAGAAGGGAGCAAGTTACTTCATCTTACTGCATATCAATTGTCTCATCAAAGAAACGAGGATAACGTTCCCTACTTCACGGTAGACATCCAATACTTTAGAGGTCTTGCCCAATATGATGTGGCTCTTGTGAGTATTCAAAATAGGGTGCAAAGGGGCTGGGGATGTAGCTTAGCGCTGCAGCAATTGCCTAGCTTGAACAAGGCCCTCGGTTCAATCCCCGGCACCACAAAAACAAACAAACAAACAAATAAATAAAAATAGATGGGAAGCCTGGTATGGTATTGCATGCCTGTAACCCCAGCCACTCAGGAAGCTGAGGCAAGCAGATCCAGGTTCAAAGCCAGCCTCAGCAACTTAGCAAGGCCAAAAAATAAAATAAGTTGCAATTCTGATGTTTACCCCTTGCCCAAGTCAGGATAGGTCATATTCAGCATCCCAAGCACCTTCAGCTAAACTGGCCGAAGTGTGTTGGAAAGCAAGCCCCAAGACATGCTCCGCTCCTCCTGGCTGATCCATAACTGCATTTGTATTCCTTTGCCGCCAGCCAGCCGCCGGCCTGTGCATATGGAATACATTTTCTTTGGGTGTCTTGCCATTAACGTTTTCATTTCTGCTTAGCGTCAGGGGCTTTGCACATCACTGGTCTTCCAGAGCACTAAGCCCGTCTTTGTGTAGGCTCGCTTTGTTCTCTCATTTCCTGATCAGCCAGGAAGCCTTCCTGGGCAAGAGCTCTGGGAGGAGGGGTTTTGCCTGGCTGCTCAATACACTGAGTTTGGGAGAAGGCTGAATCAAGTAGCTCATCGTAAAGGGGTCCCTCGCTCCCTCCCTAGTGCCTCAGGTTGCTGGTGGACAAAATTCAGCCTTATTTCCTTCCTAGCTTTTCTTACTCTTTCCACACGTGGCTCTACTAAGCTTTACCAACAAACACAAGCTTATGCAATCAGTAAACTGAGGATAACTCTGGGAAGACAACCCTCCGCTTAAAAGAATTTAACTACTCATAGTGTCGCAAAGATACAGTGCAATGGGTACAGTCACAGCCTGTGATGGATGGAAGTGTACGTAGGTCTAGTGTCTCTGGTGGGAAGGGGGTAAGGAAAGCGGTTGACCAACATGTAATGGGAGCCTTTGGAACCGTGATTCCTCTTCTAACAAACTATCCTAAGAAAATAATCAAAATCATCTTCAAAGATTATTGTGATGCAAAGATGTTAGTTGCAGTAGTGTTTACAATGGTGCAAATGGTGCATATAATCCAAATACCCAATAACAGAGAATCGGTTAACTAAATGTACATACATCCTCAGAATCAAACATTAGGAAACTATTGCTTTTGTTTATTGTTTTGACAGAGAAAGAGGAAGACAATCAATTTTTATTTACTTTTTTCATCTGGTTTTTGTTTTTCCAACCCTTAGTTATGTATGTGATACTGGAGTTTTAACTCGGGTCCCAACACATGCCAGGCAAGTGCTATAACTGCTGAGCCACCACTCCAGCCCCAGGAAACTTTTTTTTTTTTTCCAGGAAACTATTTTTAAAAGATACTTTGGAATGATATCAAAGGAGAGGTAATAATCATCATATAATTTTAGGTGAAGAAGACTACTATTCAAATGTAAATATAATAAAATTCCCACTTTATTTAAAAATGTGTGCATTGAAAAACATTTTGAAGTGAAATCCCTGACATATTAGCAGCGATTGCCTTTAGTGATAGAATTGTGTGTGAACCCTACTTTTCTTCTGAAGTTTTCTAGAACAAACATATTATAATCAGAAAAGAGTGATAACCACTTAAACAAAAGTGATGCTTTCATCTCCAGAGTCCTTGACCATTGTAGAAAAGTTAGGCTTGTTCCAGGGAAGCATCTAGAACCCTGACCTCTTAGGGCATTGCAGGGGAGTAGCGTGACAACCTGTGACCAAACCTGATCCAGCCTGGCTGTCCAGGTAGACAGAGCTGTCCTGGCCACGATCTTCTGCAGCCCTACACATCTGGGAGCCTTTTCTAAGCCTCCTGTTAGCAGGCTCTCCTCCTGTCTATTAGGTCACTGCAGATTGATCCATCTCACTTCACTGTGGTTTACAATTTGCAGTTCTTGACCCTTACATTCTCCCCTGGTGCTGCAGCCATGTTTCTGCAATACCAAAGAACCAGTGGCAGTGAGCAGCACGTGGGCTGCGAGCCTTGTATCCTCATGGCCTCCCCACCAGGCTCCCTGCCCTCCCACGTCCTCTTGGTCCCCATTCTGCATCCACGCACAGGAGGCTGCTTCTTTAAGAATCCTTATAGGGTCCTATCCAGAACCAGTGGGGAAAGGGAGGGCAGGCCAATCAGAATCCAGTTCTCTACAACCAAAGTTCTTGTCCAGCTAAGAAACAAGAGACTCAATTTATGGAATCCAAATTTTATACATTATCTATCTTTTAACATGGAAGAGAGAACTCAAAATCTCTGTCCCAGATTACCACTCTGGGTGAGCTACAGAGGCTGAAAGTCGCAGCATTTGATTTAAAGTGTGGTATTTGCAGAATGATCATTTTTACAAACTATATCAGCAGAAAATGCCCTGAGAGTTAGCATAGCTCTCTATCTGGCTGCCCCTTATTGCCAATCATGAAAAGCCCCAAATTTTATTCACCCAACCTTCAAGGCCTTTGGCCACCAGGTCCCCAGGCATTTACCTACCCGATTCTCACTTCTCCTCAACAGGGACTACTGTCTGTAAACCCACCCTCTCTACACCCTTCCTCTGTTATCTTTTCCATTTGCTTCTTGCTTGTTCCCCTTCTGTTGTAGTTATAGGAGCAGCTGGACACAATGGCAGGAAGGCTACACCTATCTGGCCCTACCGGTCCCCAGCTCAAGACCTCAGGCCAGTCATTAACCTTCCTGAGCTGCTTTCTGAACTGCAAGAAAATCTAGGGGTTGAACAAATATCTAAATACCTTTCCAGTTGTCACATTCACATTCGAAGCACTTATTATGACGATGTCAGAAACCTTTTCTAAGTGAGTCCTCCCCCGAACTCTACAGGTGACTCTGCCGCTCCACTCACAGGCTGGAAGAATTTCCCAAGCTGCTCCCACATTTCCTTTGTCGGTCTGCTCAATATATTTGTTTGTTTGTTTGCCTTTTCCTGTGCAAGTGTAAAACACCTTTGGAACAATGGCCATGCTTCTTCACAACCTCCTTACACCATGTTCTGAACACAGGAAACAGTCAGGAAAGGTTGTTAGTTCCCTGACTAATGCTTACCCTTCGGGCGGACTGGAAAAGGGACTCATTTAAATTTGGTTTCCCTGCCAGAATTGTCAGGCCTCAGTGGCCTTGGGAAATCACCAAGGAGGAAAATCACCATTTATCCTAAAAACCCTGCAATCTGCAAGGGCTGCCATCATCTCCAAACCTCTGCCCAGCCCACACATGGCAGCATGAATTGCCATGTCAAAGCCTCTCCCAGGGTCATTGTCACTTCTGGAGAGAGTGGGCTTCTGCTCCCTGCTAGAATGACCAGCTGGGGATTGCTGGAGTCATTAAAACCCAGAGCCTGTAGTCCTATCACCAACTTAGCTGGAGAGGAGCTGACCTGGAGGTCAGATGCAGATGTGAGATTCATTACACTCTGAGAGCTGAAACTGTCTCTGCTGTGTAATCCTGAAGAAGTCACTTGACATCTCTGAGTCTCATTCTCCAATTCTCTACAAAAGAGATCATCACACTTACCTTGCAGGGTCACTAAGAGTCTTAAATGGAATTAACTATGTGAGGCTGCTTTTGAAACGTGAATAGTTTACATTCTTTACATATTGCTTTGCTGATGTTCTGAAGCATCTAGACCAATATCGCCCTTCTTTTCCTCCCATAAAACATTCCTTTCCACAAAGCCACTGTCATATGAGCTACAGAATGAAGAAGTATTTGTCCTGACATACAGAATTAGAACTCATAGGGCATTTCTGCACTAAAACAATGGCTTTTGTGGCATTTGTGTCTTAGAGACTAAAATGGTCATATTTAGTATTATAGTTATGTGTGTGTTGGAGTTCCCTGAAAAACCTCCACAAATGTTTAATGCTTTTTCTACAGTAGAGAAACATTCCCAATTCATAATAACTAACTTACGAGCCAATCTTTGGAACCCTGCCCATCTGTAAGTAGGGTTCTACCTGTGTTAAATCACCTTCAGATGCAGGCGTTCTGTGCCAACCTGGTGGGCTAATGACATGCTTGCAGATCTCAGCATGCCTGTGATATTCCAAACACAGGTGTGGTCCCCTGCCTTCCCCTGCACAGGAAGGAAGGGGCGAGAGGAAAGAAAGTACCAGGGCTTCATGGGCCCTCTCTGCCTACACTCGGTGAGCTCTGTTCCAGATTTTCAGGGCTGTGAGCAAAAAGAACGTCTGCAACATGTATATACATTTGAGCAATCCCAGGGTAAAGGTAATCTCAGAACAGACTCCTATTCTTTAGCCAGAAACAGAAAAGCAGATCCTGCATCCTGAAAGCAAGCTGGAAGAGGCAGGAAGAAGGGCTGGGAACCCCAAAGCCAGCAGTGGATGACCCAGAGTCTTTGGAGAGGGATCTTCGGTGCTTAGAGAAATTAGCACTTCTCCAAGGGCCTGTGCCCCTCAGCCAAGCATCCCATTCGCCTTCCTCTCTGTGGCTTAAATACAAAGGCGCAACTTGCCTACCTGTCTGCTTTGAGCTAAATTGTGTCCTCTTCCCTATGCCTCCAAATGTGACGGTATTTGAAGACAGAGTCTCTTAGTGGCAAAAAAGGAAAAATGAGGTCAGGAGGGTGGGCCTTAATCTAATATGGCCAGCTTCCTTATAAAAACAGGAGATGAGGACACAGGCAAGAACACAGAGAGGGGGACCAGGTGAGGACAGAGGGAGAGGATGGCCATCTATAGGCCAAGGAGAGGCCTCAGAAGAAGCAATCCTGCCAAAAAAAAAAAAAAAAAAAAAGAAGAAGAAGCAATCCTGCCAACACTGGGATCTAAGACTTCCAGCTTCCAGAACAGTGAGACAATACATTTCTATTATTTCACACGCAGCCTATGGCTCTGTATTATGGCAATCTTAGAAGACTAACACACTGCAGAACCACACCAGACGCAAATCAGAAAGAAAATGAGATGCAGACCCCAGATCTTCCAGTCAAGATACCATCCAGACTGGGGTGGAGTGGTCAAAACTCATCTAACTCTGAAACACCATCTGGCCTCCACCTACCACACTCTCATGCACAGGCCTGAGGTGCCTGGCTCCTTGTCTCTTGGACCACAGTCACCCTGCTCATCCTCCGACTCCATGGGCTGCTCAAAACAGAACCTGCCTCCGTTGCTGCTCTCAGGAGCCATCCTCTACTCACAAAGGGAGTGAGATGCAAGCCCGAGGAATGAGGAAGAGCAGAAGGACATATAACAGAGCCAAGTCAACGCTTGTGGAGGCCTCATCAAACCTCCACTGTGAGGTCCCGGCTGTGCAGGAAGGCTTGGGTTTTGGAATTTCTTCCATCAGTGCCCTTTCCCACCCTGATCAGCCCTCCAAGTATGCAGGTTCTGGTTTTTAAGGGCCATGAGAGTCCAGCTGACAAGGATAGGAGTTTGTTTCCAACCCAATTTTCTTCTATTAGTAAAACAACATCAACTCTTTCCCTTCCCTTCCTTGCCCACCGCCCTCCATTCTGTCCTCAATGTTACCATCCAATGCATTTCTCCACCTGACAACACCCATTCTTAGACAGCCCCAAGCCCAGAAAAGCTAATAGTAAAAGGCTCCATTTATTGAATGCCTCCTATGGGTCCAGCACAGTGTTTGTCATTCTTAGTCCACACAATTACCCTCACAGAGAGGAGTGATCGCTCTCTCTTAAAGGTAAGAAAATTGAAGCTCCACCAGAAGAAGTTCCCTGTCCATGCTCAGGCAGCTAATTCCAGGCAGAGCGCGGCCAGAATGCATGCTCCACCCGACTCTCGTTGACTTTCCGCTCTGCCACCCTGATGAGAAAACACACCTGCGCAAGCTCACGTAAACCGAAAAATGCTGCACAATAAAGAGAGGTACTTCCGCCCCCCCGCCAATTCTGTCTGTTAATAACGTGAGATATGAACTAGAGAGAGAGAGATAAATCTTCAACAAACATAGAAATCCTGTGATTTCTAAACCTGAGATCTGATCTCCCACTTGAAACCCTTCCTGTCTTCGTTTTGCCTGAACAGAGATGGAAATTCCTCTGGCACCTGGAGCTGCTCCCCTGTGCATGCTGCAGTCAGTCTGGTCCCTCCTTCAGAGCAGCCAGCCCATTTGAAGTTACATAATCCAGCGATTGTTTGATCAGAGTCTGTCTTTCTGCACTGGACTGAAACTTCACAGGTAGCATGATCACATAATGTATTCGTGTAAATAAAAATACTTTTCAGAGTAAAATGGGGTGCTATTAATAAGAAGGAATAGCCAGGCATGGTGATGCACACCTGTAATGCCCACAGTTTGGGAGTACGAAGCAGGAGGATTGCAAAGTGAAGGCCAGCCTAGACAAGTTAGCAAGACTCTGCCTCAAAATAGAAAGGGCTTGGGATGTAGCTCAGTGGTAGAGCACACCTGGGTTCAGTCCCCAGCACCCCACCCCACACACACGCACCACATGCACACAAAGGGAATGAGGAAACTGGGACACACGGTTATCTTAGGTAGGAAGCAGAGACCGATTCTGGTTGTCTTGCCATTGTGGTCTCAGTGCCAGGTTCTATACTTGGCACATTGTAGAGGCTCAATAAATAAATGTGCCAATTGATTTAACATGTCTTTTAAAGATTTCTCACTATCTTGTCCCACCATAGCTTTCAGGCTTTATCTACTGTAGCTTCTCACAAATCCCAAACCTAGGCATATACAGGAGTCCCAGTTTATCCCACCTTTAAGAGCCCACACACCCTGTGCCTCCAAGACTTCACAAAACCATCACCTCTGCTCACAATATTCTCCCCTCGTACTCTGTCTATCCAATCCTCCCCGTCCTTGAAAGTTTTCTCTACTCAAAGGTCTCCTCTTCTTGAAGTCTCCCTCCTGAAACACTTGCATAGGCCTCTCTAATGACACACGTCTCGCTGCCTCATGAGTATGTATGTGCCTTGTCCCTCACCAGACTGAGTTCCCCCAGGTTGGAGCACAAGATTCATTTATCTCCCCAGGACCCATTCTGGTGACATGCAGAATAGGCACAGAACACTCGCTTGTTGAAAGAATCAGAAGCAGTTGAGAGTCCTTTTGGATGTCAACTGTCAAGAAAGATTAAAAAGGAGTGAACCTGAATTCTGAAATAATGACATTGAAGTTGCTGTGAGGGGACAGCTGCTCACCTGCTTACATCCCACGAAGCTGGACATGTAGCGAGTACATCGTCAGTCATGTAGCGAGCAATCGTCAGTCCATCATGTTATTATTAGCATTATCAATCATTTATTCTGATGTGTCTTTTCACCTTGCCTTTCTGTCTTCTGCAGCTCTATTCCAATTCTCTGCTATTGGTTCAGTCTCAGTTCCCCAACATTTGTTTTTCTATTGGAACCAACTCACCTCCTGCCTTCTGTCAGCCTGGATGTACTGGAGGAGCCCCTTCCTTGGTGGGCAAGTCTTGCTGGCACCTCTGATACCAGAGCTGCTTCTGGACTTCTTGGATCTTCCATCTTTCCCTTGGCCAGGCTGTTTATATTCTTTAAAGACCTTTCACGTAAAGCTTGTGCTAATATTTACATACACGCTTAACTAGGCTGGCCTCTGCTGCCCTGGGCATTTCTTTGACTCAAGCAGGATGGAGCTACAATCTTTCCAAGCTACTCAGTAGCTATTTCCCAATCACAGCTCCAAAGCATGCTAAGTAAGAGCTGGAAGTTGCTTAGTGTGCCGCCTGCCTGGGGGTTGGGATATGTCCAATGAAAAATACGCAGCTTTAGCCTAGTGGTATAAGACACACAGGCTTTGAAAACAGTCCTGTGTTTAGAACAACACTCAGCTACTGATCAGCTTTGTGATCAGTAAAAGATTTAATCTCTCCAGAGTCTTAGTTTCTATATGTATAAAAGGGAAGTAATAATTTTTCATAGGATTGGTATTAGGATTAAATGTGATAATGCATATAGAGAGACAGGCATATAGTGATTGTACGTGAGTAGCATCTACTACTATAAAAATCAATAAAAATGTATTGCACACCTACCATTCAGAAGATGCGTATAGTGCTGAACTCCAGGATTGGAGTAAGTGAGATAAAAAAAAGATGGAGAAGACATAATCCCTGCATCCCTCAAGTTTGAAATCAGAACTCAAAGCAAACTATGATAAAAGCTATGAGAGAGATAGATAAGAGCAATGGGACGGGGTTGGGATGGGGGAGTGGCTCTGGTAGGGACAGAGTTGAGCCCTGAGCTGGGCCTGGAAGATTGAGAGAGCCTTGGTTTGCGGCTATGATAAAACTATGCAGAATAATAATTCATGCAACATGTCAGAGAGAGTTTGAAATATAATAGTAACGATAACTGATGCTTTAATTGAATACTTCTCACAAGGCCAACCCTGTGCAAAATGTCTTACATCCTCTCATTTCCTCCTCTCTGCAACTATGCAAGATGAGGCAGATGCTATTATACTCATCCTTCTGATGCTGAGTCTCAGAAAGGGGAAGTTATTTAATTAGAGTTGCAGAGCAAACAGGACTTGAGTTCAGGTCTGTGTTATCCCAAAGCCAGAGCTCTTTCTTTTTCTTTTCTTTTTTTTTTTTAAGAGAGAGGGACAGTGAGAGAGAGATAGAGAAAGAGAGAATCAATTTGATTTAGTTTTTCATGTGACCTTCGTTACTTTGAGACTTTGTTTTGTACGTGGGTTTGAACTCACGTACTCACGCATACAAGGCAAGTGCTGTAACTGCTGAGCCACCGCTCCAGCCCAAGCCAGAGCTCTTAATGCCATCACTGTGTGACAGGTGGGCACACGTGGGGCTTGTGGGGAAAACCAGTGCTGCTGGAGACTACGTAGCATGTGTACACGTGTGTGTTTGCATGTGCATGCATACGCACATACACACGCACCTCGCAGGGTACAGTACAGAGGCGCTCTGAAGGAGAAGGCATGTGGAAAACAGGTAGGAAAACCACTGAGAAAAACCCTGCAGTCCAAGCAAGGGCTGTGAGTGCTTTTTGAGGCCAGCAGCCGTTCTCCTCACTGCAGACTCAACCCCATTAGGCCCCAAGGGTTATTAATAATAGCAATGATCATGCTAATAATGATAGTGGCGAAGTCCCCAGAGGGCAGGGGGGAGCAGGGCGGACACTGCACTCCTTCTGTGAAGAAAAGGTTTCCGACTCCCATTTTGTGGGCTTCGGGGCCAAACTTAAGCTTTCAAATTGACTTTGACTTTACAGGAGAGCTCAGCAAATCCTGCGAAACCAAAATACCTGGAGGAATATCTCCCCTTCTCTGGAGTTTTGGCAAACTTATTATCCCAATCAATATCTGAGTAATTACAATCCCTTGTGATCAAAGGGGGGTGTTTTTCCCTTTCTTTGGCCTCTTTACAGGCCTCTCTTATCTGGAGAAAGATTTCTTAATCTACTTTCCCTAAATGCCCTGCAGGTCTGTGTGCCACCCAGCCCCAGAGTTCCCTGATTGCTTTTCTCCTCTTCTCTGTACCTGCTACCTGACCCAGCTCACTGGCAGCCCTGGCAGGAATCAGCCTTTTAACGTGGGCCTCCCACAGAGCCCCCAAGGGGAACAGCTAGGGTGGGAGCTGGGCCTCTAGGGAACCCTGAGAACAGAGGAGGGTCCTGTTTCCCTCTTCATCTTAGAGGAAGTGGGAAGGTGTGGAGGGTGGGGTCAGGCTAATCCTGTTCCTCTTATTGCTTACAGTTGTGTCTCCCTTCCTGCCAGCCTTTCTACCAGTCTCAAGGCCCCCAGACTGGCCGAGGATGGGGGAAGGGACGATTCAGGAAGTAGAAAGAAGCAGGTTGGAAGAGGAAACTCGGGGTTGAAGAGAATTTTTGTTCATTCATCCCAGCCCTCCTTCCGGACCCATGAACCCTCACCCTGTGCCCTCCAGACAAGAGACCATCTATTCTTTTGGCTAGTGGGCCCTACCCCTAAGACCTGGAGAACCACTTCCTCACCCAGCCTCCTGCACTCCTAAGCAACAAATGCTTCCTTATATAGGTCAGTGTGAGTTTCCCCAGGGTGCCACAGTGAGTGTGAGAAGGCCCCTGTGTGATAGTCACTCCCTGGGGTAGGAAAGGGGCTCTAGAGGGAGCCCTGGAAGGCTCAGCAGGGCTGATGTGTGATTTAGAGACCTGGGCCTCTCTGACTCTCAATGATTTAAGAGGTTTCTGAACTCCAGAAACCTAATTACCCCAAAGATTTCCGTTCCGTCTTCTCAGCTTTGCTTCTGAAGAGGCCCTTCCAAGAACGCCACTGGGTTGGAGTCATTACTTTGCCGACCACTTGCAGAGCCGTTTATTGTGTTTTTATGAGGGGATTGCTGTGCTGCCTAATACATCTCCCAGGAAAGCCTCTGCAGAGGGGCTCCAGTGCCACGGCTGCTCCTGGGGTGGGGTGGCATGTCCCCACACGAGGGGGCGCATGGGACCTCGCAAGCACAAACGTCTGGAGCCAGGTCATGCACACTGAGGGACAGACAGATAAGCTAGCTAAATATGCACCACCTGGCACATTTTGATAAGCATTCTAGAGGCCATCCTGTCCAGCCCCCTGCCTTCAGGCAGATCTGTTCCAATTTACCCCAGACAGCATGGGTCTCTCCATCTCCGAGGCAGGCAATTTCAGCGTTCCAATGGAAGACTCTTCTAGCGTTTAACAGCACTCCTCCCGTGGAGCAGTCTCCTTCTGGAATTAGCAATGTTCATGCTGGAAGGATCTTAGAAATCATATAGACGAAGCCTCTCACTTCAGAAATGGCAGGATCTAAGCATCTCTGTTCACGGAGTAACCACTCCATCCCAAAGGACAGTCACTCCTGGCCTGGAAGGGATCAGACACCCTGTGAACTCCCTCAACTCAGCTCAGAGCCAAGGGGGTGGCCTTCTGATCAGACCCAGGTCCCAGTTAGGCTCATCAATTTTCATAAGAGAATGACAACCTGACCCTAGGGTTGACAGATTTCAACCGCTTGTGTTTTGGTAAGGCATGTGGGTCCGTATTTAATTGGCAACCCAATAGCTGCACTTTAGGTATTTGGCAGGAAATGTGGTCTCGAACTCACTGCCACACAGTGTCCATCAAAATCCTAAGAGAAATAAAACACATGAATGATTGCTCTAAGGGTGTGCAGTCCATCCTTCCCTCTGAAATACAAACAACTGCCCCAGGATTAAGCCAGGCCCCGACTGCTGTCTACTGGACACCACCCTCTAGTTCCCTGTGGAGCTGCTTTCTGAGCTGAGGTTTGGCCCTTGTGGAAGGAGAATGCCACAATGAGCAGTCTCAGGGAGGAAGGAGCCGCAGGCACTGGCAGAACAATGTTGAGAACGTTGTTCATCATGGAACACAGAGCTGTCTTTAGGAAGGTCCCCATCCAAGGCTCTTCCAGGCATAGCACCAGGAAAGGTTGGGCTTCTTCTGAACCATCTTTTTCTTTCTTCCTTCTATCTTCTCTCTGTATTTTCTTCCTTCCCTCCTGCCTGTCTTTCCTCCTTTCTTTCTTTCTTTTTCTTTTTTTTAATTTTCACTTTCTCTCTCTTATCTTAAGTTCACCGAGAATTATAAGACTGATTGGGTTCCCTTCCCTAGGTTGGCTGTCAGAAACTCTTAGATTGTAATTTAGGGCCTGACTATGGTAGGTATTTAGGAGTTTCAAGCCCTTGCATCCCTGTATTAGCCTCATTCCTGATCCCCTGGGAAATTCCTTCCTTTGTTCTATTTTCCTTTCCCATTTATTTCTATATAGACTGCCACACTGTTTCTTATGTATCTGTGTAAGCCACCCTAGCTCTACTTTGGGAGGAGGCAGGTATAAATAAGTCCTCTAATTAATTGATTAATACAGCTCAAACTCCGCTGAACACAGAGAAATGCACCTCCAAGCTGACGCTGGAAGACCTCCCAGATGACATGAACCTTGACTAAGAGTTTGAAAAGACGTGTAAGATAAGAAGAAATGGAAAGAAGTGGAGAAGTAGCCCTGGTCTGGGTTCTACCTGCAGCTTCTCATCTTCTGTTCTCCAGCGGAGCCCAGCTCTGCTAACTTTACCCAATCAGAAATCTCTTCATGAATTTGAAGGCACAAAATAAGAAAATAAGAATCATAAGACCACAGAAGGTAAGCACCTGAAAGAATTTAAGGAATCATCTCGTCTGGCCCTTTATTTTAATTTAAAAAAGAAGAAGAAGAAGAAGGAATGAAGGTCTAGCCAGAGCAAGTCTAGTTTCTGGACCATGTAATGCGAGTTTTAGGTTGAGAACCCAGTGCCCCTAATTCCCCAGAAGTCTCTGCCCTTTGTTATATTCTGTGAAGCTAAACGATGACAGTTCTCATTAGGAAAGCAGTTTTCCAGAGACTTGCTCAGCCTGACACCTCTAATGATTCTGTTTTTTCTTGCCCGAGCGTTGGCATCTAGATCTTGTTTTGGTACCTTGGGTAGAAATGCGAACCTTGGAGCTTTTGCTGGGTCCATCCTTCCCAGCCTTGGGGCATTGGCTTGCACACCAGCCTGGACCCATTCCTTCTTCACCTGACCCCACCTCCCCTGCTCCAGGCAACAGCCCAGGAAAGAAAATGTGTTACCTGGTGAGGTCAGTGGAAGAAACAGAAGGAAGTGACACCACAGGTATTTCTCAGGTTCTGTAGGACCACTGTTGATCTTTAAAGTGAGGAAAGGGAAGAGTGAAAACAGGGAACCGATTAGATTGGTGTTCATGCTCATTGGCACACATTTGCTCAGACACCTGAATCGCATTTGTTCCCACCCTACTGTTTCACCTCTTAGAACTTCAGCTTCTGGGCTGGAGCAGTGGGTGGCTCATGGTTGCCTGGCATGCATATAGAACTGGATTCAAACCCCAGCACCATGTACACAACTAAATGTCACAGAAACAGAAGACAGATGAAAAAATAAAAATAGATTCTCTCCCTTTCTCTCTTAAAAAAAACAAAAACAAAAACAAAAAAACTTCAGCTTCTGGGGTCAACAGCTCTCTTCACATAATCAGCCCCTGAGCACAACACTGTAAGACAGCTCAGTCCTGCCCAGGCCCGCACACACTCGGTCCAACCAGCTCTCAAAGCGATAGCCCATGCATTCTGTACAATTAGGCCAAAGCCACGTGTCTTCCATTGCACACTAAGCAGCTTCCAGCTCTCACTTAGCATATTGTGGAGCTGTGAGTGGAAAGTAGCTGCTGAATAGCTTGGAATGATTGTAGCTTCATCCTGCTTGAGTCTAAGAAATGCCCAGGGCAACAGAGGCCAGCCTAATTAATCATGTATGTAAATATTGGAACAGGCTTTTTGTGAAAGGTCTTTAAAGAATATAAACAGCCATACCAAGGGGCATCCAAGAAGTCCAGGAGCAGTGATCACATCAGAGACCCCCCACCCTTACCTCACACCACACACAGAATGTAACTCAAATGAAATACCAAATCTAAAACTGCAAAACTTTTAGAAGGAAATATAAGATAAAACTTTTGTGACCTTAGGTTAGGCAAGATTTTATAGATATAACATCAAAATCATGACCCATATATGAAAAAATTTGAAAAAAAATTGGATTTTAGCAAAACTAAGAACTTCTCTTCAAAAATACTCTAAAAGAATTAACAGACAAGTCACAAATAGGGAGAAAATATTTCCAAAACCCAGAATACAAAAGTAACTACTAAAACTCAACAATAAGAAAACAATAAAACCTCCTCCCTCTTCAAAAAAAAAATGATCAGTTGACATTTCACCAAAGATACACAGATCGCAAACAATCTCATGAAAAGATGCTCAACATTACTAGTAATTAAGGAAATAAAAATTACAACTACAAAAGAATATAGTGCATACCCCTAGTACGGCCAAAACTAAAAATAAATAATAAAATAACCGACAGTGCCAAGTACTAGCGAGTAACAGCTGGAACTCCATATCACAGCAGGCAAGAGTGCAAAATGAGGTAGCCATTTGGAAAAAGTTTTGCACTTCCTTATAACTCTGTACTTGTGTTATGATCTAGCAATGGCAGGCTAAGTGCTAAAACCTATATGTCAATGTTTATAGAAACTTCTTTCATCATCACCAAAACCTAAAAATAACCCCAGTGTCCTTCATGGACATATAAATTAAAGGACATGATACAATGGAATCCTACTCAGCAATAAAAAGAAATGAACTTCTGACATACACACAACAACGTGAATTAATCTAAAATTTATTGTGCCAAGTGAATGAAGCTTGACCCAAAAGTCCATATGACATATAACAGTTATAAGATATTCTGGGAATGGCAAACTATAGTAACAGAAGCTAATCAGTGTTTTCCAGGGCTGAGGAGGGGAGAGCTATTGAATGCAAAGGGACACGAGGGAGATGGGTGGAATGATTCTGTATTGCCAGTGTGGTTGGTGGTGGTTAAATGATTTTGTGCATTTGTCAAAATGCTTAAAACTATTCACAAAATATCATTAATTTATTATGTTGTACCTCAACTTTGGAAATTAAAGGAACTCTGTTCCAGACAAAAATAATCCATAAATATGTACTAAAAATTATTATCCAAATCTCATAGATGAGGGAATGAAGAAGCAAAGAGATTGTTTCACTTGTTCACGGTTGCAAAGTTAGTAAGAGGTGTAACTGTGACTGGAATCCAGACTCTAGAGCTCCGGAGCCCATGATCTGAGCCACCAGACCATATTGACTCTCACATTTGGGATTTTTCTTTACTCTTGAGGATATTTTGGTTGACCCATTGGTCTTGAACCAAACTGAAGGTCCAGTGTAAGTCATAGACATCTTATTTGTGTTTCAAACACATAAATACTTGAATACACTATATTCTTAAAACCATGAAACAACAAAAGAATACAGAGTAGGGTGGAAAGCCCCTTCCATTTTCCTGCCCCCTCTGCTTTTCTTCTCTAGGAATAATCTTGTTGACAATGGTGGCTCACTTTCCACCCTTTGCCACTCATGTGCATAGTTATATAGGTTCATCATACATACTTCCAGTTTCTCAACCCAAGCTCCGGTATAGTGACTTCTCTGTTCAAAGACATGGAAATGGAAGCCACAGGTTCATATCCTTGTCAGAGACTACCTGTCTGATCCAGGGAATATAACGTTAATGTCTACATGCCAATTTTTTTAATTTGGAAAATTTAAATAATAATACTTATTTTTAATAAGAATAGACTTCTTACCATATCATAATCATTCATTAAATCTTGCTTAATCCAAATATGTGGGTAATTGCAATTGATGGCAACCTAGACTGAGACCACTGAGTCTCCATTCAGTCAACCCCACCGGATGAAGGTGATTCAAATTCAGATCTGTCTGGATTCAGCAACTACTTTTTCAAAAATTCACTACTACACAATCCTAACAAGTAATTTGGATCCTATGTCACTCCAAGTATGACTGTAGAACTTGAAAGGACAGGAAGTACTTAGCCTAGAGAAGCAGACTCTTCAGGGATGTGAGCATGGGTTTAAAATATTTGAAGAACTGTCACATGGGAAGAGAAGGTAGATTTGTTTTTCAGTTGCTCCAGGGCAGAGCTGGAATTAAGCTAGACGCAGATTTTGTTATTATGGAATAAAATGATCCAACAACTACTATTAGACAGCAAAAGAAGAGCTGCCCATGAGGCAGCGCACTTCCCACCATTTTCCAGCAATCAAGCTGAAAGACTGCAAACGTTTGTCAGAAAAGCTAAACGAGCACCCCGATAGGCAGATTTCAGGATCCCATGCTTCTCAGCATAGAGGTGCACATCCTCAGAACAGTATATGGGAATGTTGAAGGAGGCCAGCATGCTGCATCCATCTTTTGTCCTCCCCACTAGTCAAGAAGTTAAGAGGCTGATAATGGAAGTAAGTGGTATCAGATGCACCCAGGAAGCAAGGTAATATCAGATAGATGCTTTCATCACCTCCTTCTGCATTTAAGAAGAGGAGCAAAAGAGAGAATGTTCTGCCCTCCAAAAATGCAGACCTATTTGGATCTCATCTGAGGTCCCTTGGCAGCTGACACACATGCCCATCTGCCATGCTGGCACAGTGCCCCAGCAAGGGGAGCTCTGCTTCCTGCTGGTGGGCATTGGTGCCAGGTGGTTGTATATGTCTACAGAGGGATCTTGGTCCCAAACAACAGAAAGCTCTCACAATTCCCATACTTACCCAATGCCCTGCTCGTCCTGTCCATCCCTACCAGGGAGCGTGGAGGCTCCCTGGAGTGGCAGAAAGTGGAAAGAGAGAAGGTAGGCACTGGTTGGGGATGCCAAATAAGCAGGCCTTGCCACGTTGAGCATGGTGTGGAGCCAAGACCACCCAAGGAACAACCAAATGGACTCTTGGAAGGAAAGGCTGAGGTTCAAACTATACCAACTCAAAAGGCATAACAAGGGGCCACAGCCCTTGAGACAGATATGGGATATGACATGATGCCTTTGGCCCTGTCATTCTCCTTCAAGAATGAAGAGAGGCAACTCAGAGGGAAGCACTCACTTTTTTTCTGAGTCTGGCCTTGGCGAAGCCCATCCTCCTCTACTGTCAGATGGGAGTGTCTGGACCCATGGTCTCTGCTGAGCTGCACGGGAGGGTGTCCTCCCACGTTGGCTTGCGAGCGTGTTTGTGTTTCTGCGTGTGCGTGTCCATGTCCATGTGAGGGCTGCAGCGACTGCATACCGCTGATGCTGCAAAAGGACATAAAGGCCGGGCAGCTAATCCAATCATTCATGCTTCCCTTGTTCCTACTCTTGGATCTGATAGATAAAAATACCCAGGCAAATGACCAGTTTCATGGACTGTTTCCTCTTTTGTCAATACAAGGAATTGTGAGCTGTCATCTTGTCCCTCCTCTCCGAAGAC
The DNA here is from genome assembly GCA_004027875.1 of Aplodontia rufa. Lineage (NCBI taxonomy): Eukaryota > Metazoa > Chordata > Mammalia > Rodentia > Aplodontiidae > Aplodontia > Aplodontia rufa. The sequence goes on along the minus strand of PVKS010000783.1, from coordinate 82,257 downwards.
AGAACTCAAATATTTATGACCAGCTTTTATAACACTAATTGTATTTCTAATTGTTTTTCCCTCTCAGCAGCATTGCTTCCCTCACCCCAGTGACGATGGGCAGTTCTGAGGTTTATGAAGAGTAGTTTGTCACAAATGAAATTCAGGAGAGCTTCTGAATGAGGCAGCCACATTTCCTGCTTACTGGTCCTCTGTTCTGAAGCAAGGATTCTGGCGGGAGGCCAAAGTCCTACGTGTCCAATAGTCCTGGCAGAAAGAATGGAATTGGCTCTCCCCTCCCACTCCCCAGAGATCAGGAAATCGTGGAAGGGATCAAGGACAACTCCTGGGCTCAGTGCCCTTCAACCGCAGTGCAAAGCAAGTTCCTGCCTCAATTTCTCCATCTAGAAACCCTCTTTCCTTTTCCCACCTCCCAAACCACTTCTGATTCCACTCAGCAAAAAGCCCATTGGTATTTTTTAAGATCTGAAAACTGATTTTTTTGCAGATCGATGAGAGTGCAGGAAATAGAGCAGTGTACTGGGAGGTAAGTTTGACTGGGGAAAGGGAAAGCTGAGGTCTCTTCATTCAATGATTCATGTACTCATTTATACATCACACACTCCGGGGGGCCTCCTGGAGGGCAACCTTGTCCTGCATCCTGGGAATGGAGAGACCCTCAAAGCTTCTCACTTCTCAATCCAGAGCTGACTCATTCATAGGAAGGAGGTAGCTCTCCAGAGCCCCACTGTCCCAAGAGCACTGTTTTCCAAGTCGCACCTTCACAATATTTCCAAGGTCAGTTTGAGGGCCTGCACCCCCTGATGTGAAGGAAAAAAATCAGGGCCAAGAGTTGGGAGCTTAAGATCTACTCTTACTCTGTTCCTTTCTAATCCAACACCTTGGACAAACCACTCAGTCTCCAAGACACATTTTCTTCACCTGTAGGAGAGAATTAAAGTAACCTTGTACCCCTCGTTAATTTTGAGTGTTAGATGAGACTGTGTAGGTGAATGCTTTTGTGAACTATATATGAATTCATCTTAAGTGAGAGATTACTATTAATTATAACTGCGGAGCCCTATAACTCTTCCAATCTCACTATGCAGGGCACAGAAATGCACGCTAAGAAATGACGTTGGGGAAGAAGTTCTCTATTGGCTGTTCCCCTTTCTTTAAAGGAGGAGAAGTTGGACATGGTGGTGCATGCCTGGAATCCTATCAACTCAGGAGACTGAGACAGAAGGATCACAAGTTCAAAGCCAGCCTCAGAAACTTAGCAAGGCCTAAGCAACTTAGCAAGACTCTGTCTCAAAAGAAACAATAAAAATGGGCTGGGGATGTGGTTCAGTGGTTAAACTCTCCTGGATTCTATTCCTGTTACTAAGCTAGGAATTTAGGATAAGAGAGAGAGAGGGGACCTCAAGGGAGGCACCCTGAAGCCACTGACATGCAGAAAGTGAGGTTGTAAATCTTGAGCAACTTGCCCTTGACCTGCGCCTTTAGCCCTTGCCCTTGTAAAGTGAGGGAAATACACAGACGCAGGAAAACTGGTGCAAAACTGTGCAACTCCAGCCTGGATCGACCTCCAGTCCTGCCCTTCATATAGTTCTTCCATAGTCTTTGGACCCCTAGCCCAAGTCAGGGCTGCTTCTCTCTTGAGACAACCCACATTGTCCCTTAAATGTGTATGTGTCTTTCTAAATAAATCTCTGTCTAGGCCTCAGGTTGGCTGGTGCTGAAATTCTTTTCCATCATGTGTGCTCTGAACCCTACCAGTCCTGAGTTGAGGGCCCCCTCTCCTCTGACATTTCTTCTCCCGTGACAGTACCAATAAATGAATAAATAAAAATAAAGGAGGAGGAGACATCTTCTATCGAGTAAAACCTTGAAGAATCTTCCCGGAAACTCAAGTCAAACTAATCGCCATGCCACAGAAGAGACTCCATCTCAGTAATAATAAAATAATCAGAGTTGAGCAGAGTTTAGCTTTAAGGAGCAACTTTCAGCTACTGATGAAATGGTTAACACCAACCTTGGGGAGCTCAGGTCACATAGTCCTCACCCAGTATCTATTGAGTATTCCAAGGAACTGGTAGCTGAGCCCTGCCGGTGATCTTCATAGATGGGCCAAGAGGAACAGTTATAGGAATGGTAGCTCCTGAAGTATTGTCCCCCAGACCAGAGAGTGCTCCAAGCCAGGAGGGGTGGGGCAACAGAAAACAACCAAAAGAAAACAACCAGATGGTGTTTCTGTATGAAATGGAAATAGTGATAAGGATGTGGTGACTCCTAAGTGACACCACGAAAGGCCTTGATGGTCAGTGAGTACAGCTCAACATTAGCAATTATCCTTCTGAAGAAGAAACTGAAGGTCAGGGAGGCCAGCTGACTTGTCTAAGACCCTCAGATACTGAGCCAGCCTCAGTCCTCTGTCCACTCTTGCGCTCCGAGGAGTAGCCTGGCTCCTGCTGACAGGTCTGTTGTCAGCCATGTGCAGGGGTTGGGGGGATGGATTTTATATCGATTTGAATGCTGCTGTTTATATTTGCCTTCCCTCAGGAGTTAACTAGAGTCCTTCTAGCATTGATCAGCTGTATCTGGTTTCCTAATGGAGTAAACACAGGGGCCCTTGGATATCGACTGGAATTTCACAAATATACCCCTTACAACACCAAAATGGGCACAGGACACACTGCATACATGCATAGGGCCACTTTTGTCTGAACTCCCAGCTGGAATCCCTTGTGACTGCCCCATGGGCAGCTGCTGCAGCAATCTGAGCTTAATTCATGAGTCAGTGGGACCGTTTATGGTTTTTCCTACTTAATTTCAAAGCAGAAGTGATTAATTTGAGCCTTGTTGAGACAAAGGACAGGTATTTGTTGATCATGGCAAGGCGTAAGAGGGTGGAGCTCCTGTCCTCCCAGAGTCCCTCTGAATTCATCAGGCCTCTCCCGATCCTGTGCCAGAACCATGGTACCAAGAGATCTTACAGCCCTGCCTGGCAAATGTCTTCCTCCACCCAGCCCCTGAACTCTGAGTCTCTTCTGTGAGGGGGCCTGGATCCCTGCTCTCCCCGCACTCCTTCCCACTGCCTCTCCACTCAAGCCTCGGGCTGTGCTGTGCTGGGCCCTCATCCAACCTCCGAGCCCAGCCCTGGTCTGCTACAGGCAGTGGCCTCCTGAACTCAACTTTGCTCTCCTAAGAAGATTGGAACAGGGTTGGGGAGGGCTGAAGACCAGGGATCAGTCAGGTGAGCTGGGGTGGTCCCTGCCCTGGACCCAGTTGCTTTTAATCTGCCCTGCAGGGAAATTCCAGGTTAGACTTTGGAGCCCATGGGCTCTGACCTCCCTGACTTTCTGAAACCAATCTTTTTTTCATTACGCTTTTGAGTTGCTGTGTGTGTGTTATACGTGTGTGTGTGGTATACATTTATGTGTGTGTTTCCCTCTCAGAACAGCAAAAAAATAAATTGGGAGGGAAAAAATATAAAACCCCAGCAGCAATGGATTGGAAAGAAATTTGAGCTTGACTCATTAATAAAGTGCAGCATATCTGGGAGAGTTTCTTTTCTCTTTTGGGGTGCAGCCCCCTTGCACCCATCCTTTGCAAGCAAGTCCTTCCTTTTCAGGGCCTCCCCATTCCAGTTAGTGTGGGATCAAAGATTAGAGCCAAGATGATCAGCACTCCTGACCATGCAAAGGTGCCCCAGCCTCCTAAAAGAGGCACTGCCAGGAGGATGAGGGAGGAAAGGAGACCCCCCCCCCCATGGCTCTGCCTGTTCCTGTTCCAGCAGGGGTTCCCTGGCCTGCCTGGGTTCCACACCTCCAGGTTCCCAAGCAATAATCCACCCCCATGGCTTCCTAAGGAGCCGCACAATAGCTTTATTGAGCGGAGCTATAAATTTCAGCAAGGCCGACCCTGGGAGTAGGCAATTACCTTCTCAGAAGGCTCCCTCCAAACTGACTGCCTTCCAACACAAGCGGGTCCTTCATAAGCAATCAGGGTTGGGCCATGGTTGGATCATGGGTGGGTGCTGAGCATGCCCCTTCCCCCTGGCAGCCCTATTCCCCAGATAGCACAGCAGCAGGAGTGGGGGTGGGGTAACAGGCAGCAGTCACAGGAGCAAACACTTAAGCTTTGAAGGAGACTCTTTGGATGGCTGCTTCTGTTTCCCCCAAAATTTGGCCTCAGCCCAAAATTGAGTTGAAGGAAGGATGGAGAAGAATAAATAACGATATCGTGCAGGGCTTTTTCAAGTTATGACACACAGGGAGACATGGAGGGGGAGGGAAGAAGGAGCCCAGGGGAGGAGGGAAGGACCTTTCCCTTCTTTACTTGGGGGAAATTGCTACATTTTCTAATAACAAGTAACTAGAAAACAGCTGAACCTTAAAACTTCAAACTTCAATCAAAATCACTCTCAGAGAAGAGGAGGTGGTTTGCAAAGGCTAGAAAATACTTTAAAAAAATTAAAGCACAATTGGTCTGGAATTAATCAAGAATATTAGAATAGGTAGCAGAGAAGATAGGGTGCTCAGCTGAGAATACCAGAGCCCTGAGCTGGTGTCTGCTTTCAAGGGATCCAGCCTTTCTCCCACCCCTGACAAAAGCTCATGCTTCAGGTTCAAGACATCGAAGGGGCAGAGATCAGAGCAATATCAAAAAGACTCCCCTGAGCAGCCCAGCCACCCTGGCTCCACTCCATCACCCCCCTCCAACATCTCTCCACAGTGGCAGGCCAGCCGCATAGATGGGGACGCCTGTCCCCAGGGCAGGTACTCCCCGGGCAATACTGAGTGACAGCTCCAACCTATGAAGGGATTTGTTTGGTGGGAAGCAGACACTTGGGCTCCTCATGACTGTCACACCATTCCCCAGCACTCAGCTCATTTAAACTAAAACCCAAATACATGTATTCCCTAGCCGGCCCGACACACTCCAGTGCTCCTGCCAACATACTCTGCAACTTTGTACACAGCAGATCAATGCGTGCAATTTAGGAAGAGAGAAATGAAGACTTCTGGGAGGGGGGCAGGCAGGCGAGAGGCCTGGCTGCTGCTCACTGCCCCCCTTTCTTCCACCTAAAACTCTTGCTTTCCTCCCACCTATCCTATAGCACTCACTGAGCTTTGAACCTTGAAGAGGAGAAAAAGATCTTTCAGCCGTGGACGCAGAAGGATAACCCATCCAAGTTCACCTGGGTAAAGCTAGTAACTGGTACCTGCTTGTTAATGCGCCTCACGTTCAAAACGTGACCATGACCATAAATTCATATAAAATGCCATCTGTATCCTGGCCTGAAGGGCACACTTACAGTTCCTGTGCTCCACCCTTCCTCTCACTCCAAGGAGTTCCCAGTTCCTCAGTAGTCACTTGGGGACAAGTGACTTCATGTTGAACAAATACAGATGCTATTTACCTTCCATCCCTTTTCCTGACTATCCTTAGAGGCCTGGGTGGTGGGGGAAGAAAAGAGCGATTAGTTCAGTTCTGCTGTGAAAGGAAGCTGCAGAATCCTGTCTTGAAGAGAGCAGCTCTAGAAGACTCTGCAAGTTTTCCCTCGCATTCCTACTCTCTCATCAGAGAGACCAACTCCAGGGGAGAAATGGACTCAACTTGGTTAGCTGGTGTTAAACACGCACCTCAAATTCATCTGCATAACATCCCTGTAAGCTCCCTGGACTCCAAAACAAGGCTTTTTGCTTGCTTTCGCAGACTCAGCTGAACAATGCTCTTTTTTTTTTTTTTTTAAGAGAGAAGGACAGTGAGAGAGAGACAGAATCAATTTTTATTGAGTCTTGCACACGGCCTTCGTTGCTCTGACACTTAGTTGTGTACGTGGGTTGCTGGGGTTTGAACCCGTGTACTTGCGCATGACAGCAAGCACCGTAACCACCGAGCCACCGCTCCAGCCCCAACAATGCTCTTTTTCTTACCAAAGTTGCCCTTGATGTTCATTTTCATCTGATTTTATCAAAAGGAGGACACCAGAGAGAGGAGTATGGTGGATTTTGCTGTGCACTCCAGACCTTGCGAGGAGCGCTTCTAGTCACCCCTCCAAGGAAAGGACTGTGCGCTGCGTACCAGTCCCCGAATGACAAGCGAGAAGATGAAGAACCAGCTAGATTCAGCGATTGGCCTGAGATTCTGAAGGGTGAACCAGGACTCAAAAACAGACTTTCTGTTTCCAAAGCCAGTGCTGTTCCTTGGAAGCAACGAAATGAGGAGGAAAGAAGATGGACTCTGGACCCAGACAAACCTGGATTCGGATCTCCAGGTAAATCTGGCCCCAGCACATGCTAACGGCACAACCTCAGACAATTACCCTTCCTGTCAGTTTCCTCATCTGTAAAACGAAGGACCTAGCACCTGTCACAGGTGGTTGGAAGGATTCTGTGAATTAGCACCCCCACGCTTCCAATACAATGACCAGCCTGAAGTAGGTATAAACAGATGTCACTGCCACGTCTCTTCATGCTTCTCCATTTTGTAAGAGGAAAAAAAAATTTCAAAATTCCGTGCTATGGGATGGGTGCTGGGAAAGAAAGAGTTTTAGGCAGAGGAATGTGGAAATTTAACATAAGCGAACAACTCGGTGAATTTCACCAACTGTACACATCCATATATCCAGAAACCAGACCAAAACAGAGATGTTTCCACCCACCCCGCCACGGTTCCCTTCTGTCTCTCCACCATCACTATGTCCCTTTAAGGATGACCTCTGTCCTAACGACTGATAATGCAAGCTAGTTGTATCTGCTTCTGACTTTATATTAGCGGATTCATGCAGCATGTTGCCTGTCATATCTGGTTCCTTTCCCTCGACATTGTGTGTGTGACATTCATCCGTGCTGCTCCCTCGTTCTCATTTCTATATAGTATCCCAGTGTGTGAATATGAATACACCTAATTTATTTCTCCATTCTATTGTTCATGAGCATTTGGGTTGCTTCCAGTATTTTGCTTTTACTAAAATGTTGCTCTGAATGTTCTGTGTGTTTTGATAAATATGCATATGCTTTCTTCTGTTGGCTATAAACAGTACAATTGCTGGTTTATAAGATATGTATATGTTCTGCATCAGTAGACACTGCCAAATCATTTTCCAAAATGCCTGTTCCAATTTACGCTCCCACCTAGAGTTTGAAAAGTTTTGCTTTTTTTTCTACATTCTCACCAGTACTTGGTATTATCTGTCTTTTGTATTCTGCTAAGAATGTAATGATATTTCACTGTTTTAATTTACAAATCTGATTAATAAAAATAATTGAACACCTTTTCATATTTTTATTAGATCACTTGGAGGTCTTCTTTTAAGAACAACTAACCCAAGCTTTTGACCCACTTCTCTCTTGAGTTGCCTGCTTTTAATTATTGATGTTTAAGATTCTTTCCATTTTTCTGGATGAGTCCTTTGATAGATACACATTTAGCAAACATCTTCTCTTACATGGTAGCTTGCCTTTTTTGCTTTTTTAATTTTTTTAATCAAAGTTATCAATTTTAATGTAGTTTGATTAGTCAGTTTTCCCCTTGTGGTTAGGGTTCTCCTGCCTGAAGCTTTACCCATCTTGGGTCACCGCAATTTACTCCTATGCTTTTATTCCAAAAGATTTTAACATATTTTATTTCTCATTTAGAACTAAAGTTTATCTGTTTGGTGTGGGGTAGGGATTAAAGTTCGCTATTTTTGTTTTCTTTCTTCCTTCCTTTCTGTCTTTCTCTCACTCTTTCTTTCTTTTTCTATAAAGATATACAATTGACCTATGCCCCGGTCCAGCCGGGTTCCGACCTGAAGGACCGGCTGAGAATAAGAAAGAACACAGGCAGGAGATCCAGGTGGAGCTGTCTCACTTTATTTAGACTCTACATTTCCTTTTATAATCCTAAAGGAGTAACCAGGAGTTATGCAGATTTCGAGTACAGACAAAAAAAAACTAGGGTACAGACAAAAACTAGGGAGTAACCTGTCGCTAAGACATTTTAACCCACCCTCATCTTTAACAAAGCACGACCTAACAGCCCTCGCAGAAGGAGCTTATGCAAATAGTCATAAGATCACTCTAGGGCGGCTGATGTTTTGGAGGTGAAGGTCAGACCCCAGTAATTGTCACAAGGTCACTCTAGGGCAGCTGATGAAATAGAATGAAGGTCAGACTCCAACAGACCTAGAACCAGTTATTGAAAAAGTCATCCTACAAAGTGGAACCACCTTCTGAGAGCACACCCCCAGTGACCTCAGAAGCTTCCCCTTATCACCTTCCACTGTCTCTACCTGCGGGATTAAGCCTTTAAGGGAGACATGATTAAGCCAAACCCAACTTTAGCACCTTCTTTCCTCGAGGTTGATTATTCTGGTACCATGAAGAGCTGGTCATGTGAGAAATGGGAAGGAGAAACGAAAGAGTAGAAAGACATCATGAAATCTTCATCTTTAGATCAAGTGAGAATGCCACGTGTTCTTCATGGCAGGAAGAACCTAAAGACATAAGGAAGTCCACAGAGCAGTGGAAATAGCTTGGCCATGAATCCTTAGTCCAGACTCCACCATGCACGGCTGTACAGAGTAGCTCTGTGACTTGAGACCTGGTTCTGCTCCGGACCTCTCTTCCATATATAAAATGACAGGCTTGAACCTCAAGTCATCCAAGATCCCTTCTATCTCTGAGAGTCTATAACTGTGACTCTAAGCCAAGAAAAAGAGCAATTGGTTTAGGAAATGACCTTCCAGTACTATTAAGGCATTTCATATTAGAAGCAATAGAATGCTTCCCTATTGTTATTCATCTCCAGTGGAGGAAGGTATACATTCTGCTGGGCTGGGTGTCTGCCTTGCAGTCAGAACAGAATCATTAACACCATCCTCTGAGCTGAGAATTGGTCTAGAGGCAAAGATATATAGTTTTGGTGTCAGACAGACATGGGTTCAAATCCTGTTTCTACAACCAACTTGCTATGTAGCTTTGAGAAAATCATTCCACTTTTCTCGACCTTAGTTGCTTCTTCATATGCCAAGTGAATCTAAGAATGTTTATCTCTCACGTATTTCTGCCAGCCTAGAACATCCATAAGGACAACCTACTGTTTATAAAATACATGGTGTTGCTACAATATTGAAACTCCTGTCAGGTGTCCCATCACCTCTCGCCTGTTCAGTTGCTTAACTGTTTTTCATCCCTACCTGCCGTTAGTCAGCCAATGAAGGTATCAATAAATTACTAATTCACTTGGAGCCAACCTAAAATAACAATCACCTGGTACCTGAGTTTATTTTGGGTGAGAATTCCAAGACTCTTTGATCCTGAGGAATACGTTTGAGTATTGTGAGGTCAGGGGAGGAATATGTCTATGCCTAGGATTTTGGAGGAATTAAATGTGATTCACATTCCCAAAGCAGGTAGTCCAAGGCCTGGTTCGTGGCAAACATTTGCTAAGGGTGATTGCTGGTGTTTCTATTACTCTTATTATACCTTCTGTCCTGAAGAAGGTGGCAGCAAACCTCTTCCACAGTTAGAACAACCACAGGCTTTTGATTTAAACAAAACCGCTTCAGGTTAAACAGAACCTCTGCTGGGGGTGGAGAAACTGAAACATTGGTAGGGAAGAGGTCTTCTTTCCATTTGCCCAGAGACTCTAGGGAGTCCTTCCCTTCCCTATAGAAAACAAGGCTCTCCTCTAATCCAGGCCCTGTGTGGAAAGAGCTGGCTTCCAGCCACCAGTCCCTGAGCTTCCGCAGGGTCAGAGAAAGGGCCAATTTTTCTCTCCTGCTCAGTCACTGTGCCCTACAGAGGTGACAGCCTGCCACTCCATGTTGTCTCTGTGCTGGAATTGTTCCCCAAACCCAGGCCAGCTGCAGTGTGGCCCTATCAGATGTTTCAGAGAGGTCTCCCCCTCTTCTGATTTTCTCCTCTTGTGTGGCTGGAGGGGAGCAGGCTGGGCATACAGGCCCTCAGTGGGAAATAATAGCAGCTCTGTGCCTTGCATGCGGTTCTCAGCACATTTGTTTGATCCGCGTCCAGGTTCTCTTAGCCATTTGCTTCTAAGCCGACAGCTGAACATAAAAGCAGTCCCAAGTGGCTGTTTTCAGGTCTTCAACACTGGTTAGCCGCAGTTGGGAAATCTTCTCTTCCCCATGCCTCTGAGTGAATTAACGCATGTGATCGAGTTGGAACTTTGAGGTAGCCAAGCCATAGCTCTGCTGCTCCTCCCCTGACATCCATCACCTGCAAGTTGGGTTATTAAGACGTTCTCTGCCTGGAAACACACACATCAATCTGCGGTCGGCCTCCTCCCAAGAGGGGCATGGTGGAGGGATCCTGGACTTTCTGTTCCCCAGATGTTTGAGCCACACACCCTGTAACATCTCCTTGGATCACCAAGGAATCCCATGGTTCACGCTTATTCCCTCCCCATCCTTGCCCTGTGCATCCACCCAAGTCATCCAAGCCACTCAAAGGTCAATTTTTTCCAACTTCAGCCCCTCTAAGCATGTAATGTTTGGTGCATCACAGAAAGCCCATGCTCCCCCTTTGCCTTGCCCCTCTGCAACCGGTCACCCCTGCTGCCCTCAGTCCCAGGCTGAGAGGAGGATTAGATCTCACATGAATAAGCAATGTGCGCTTGGCTCTGAAAGCCTGGAGTAAATTCCCTGGGTGGGTTTATGGGAGCAATGCTGTTTCCCATCTCCTCTCTCGTCTCCTCCCCGCGCTCCTGTGGCATTTGAGGGCCTTTTTATTTTTTTTCTGAGATGTACTTGCAAGTGGGTGACTATATCAGAACAACACTATCAAAACAGGGCATTTATAGAAGAAAAACAGATCCCCAGGAGCAGTCACCTGATGAACAAAAAGGAAAGACACTTAAGAAACACATGTTCGGCTCCTGCCACTCTCTCCACCGGGAGGAAGGAGGAAGTCAGTCCCTTTGCTTCCCACACTAGCTCCCCACCCCACTGGGCTACCAACCCCACCCGTGGAAGGAGAAACCTTCCAGAGGACTCCTAAGAGCTGCTGGCTCTGTGAAGAGCCTGCCCTTGAGAAAGATCTCCAAAGGCATGGGACACTCACAGGCAGGTGACTGCCACTTCTCTCCTAGCCATGGTGGGTATTCAGCACAGCACACAAGTCAAATCCGGCCCTGTCCATTTCCCTGTTTCCTTAATTGAATTGGAACTCCATGCCTTAGTTTCCTTACCTGTGAAATGGGAAATAATGATCATGTGTGCTAGACACAAATGTCAACAAAGGGGAACTATGGTTACAGTCACTCCCTCCAGCCACCCCCACTTTCTATAGCAGGCCAGATCCCAGCAGGGATGCCAAGGATGGCAGAGGATGTGTCTAAAAGAGAGTATCTATTTGAGGAAGTCGTGCCCACAAACTATCGCTACGGTCTGTCATCAGGCTCAGAAAATGCCTGTTGAGCTTATTGGTCTCTGTCACATGGCAGATGCTTCGTTCATAGATTCAGTTCAAGGGGAGAAAGGGGCAGGCAAGAGTGGGAGCAGGACAGAGGAGGAAGGAAGGAGGAGGAAAGGCGAGGCAAGACCATGGCAGACTTCACCACAAACTCAAGAGTGTGCACAACTGAGCTTGTCTCGTACCACTGCCCACAGCCCTGCCCGAATCCCTCTTCCCAGCTGTGGAGTAGTATTTGCTGCTGTCGGAGGTTAAAACCTTCAATTCTTCCCCCTGGCATGTTCCCTTCACCACTGGCTCAGAGCATCTGCACAGTGTTCTCAGACGTAGCCTTCCTTTCCTGGCTGCTGACACTGAACTTCAGGGCTTCCTAGGCTCCCCCTCCAAGAATGAGGTCCTCCAGTCTCTAATCTTACCCTGTCACCCGTTCAGTTCAGTGCACCCAGATCCAGCTCCTAAAGCACTTTCCCCTTCTCTGATTGTTTTGAAAAGTGACAATGGTTTGTTGACCTTTCCCATGGATACCCACCAGCCTCAGTGTCCACTCCTCCCCCCTACATATTCTCTTCATTCTGCTCAGGACCCATTAAGTGCATTTCCATCAGGAAGAATTTCAGTTAGATGCCCAAACTGCACTGCCGGATATGGTAGTCATTAGTCACAGACGGTTATTGAGACCTTGAAAAGTGGCTAATGCTCCTAAGGAACTGAATTTTTTATTTTATTTAGTTTTAACTAAAAAGTGAGGCTGGGCATGCTAGTGCATGCCTATCAACTCCAGAGTCTACAGTTCAAGATCAACCTAAGCAACTTAAAACTAAAAGGACTGGGGATGTGGCTCAGTGGTTAAACAACCTGGGTTCAATCCCCAGTGTGTATACACACACACACACACACACACACATACATGTATATACACATATATACACTTATGTGTGTATATACATGTATATATGTACTTATGTACTATATACATACATATATAAAAATGTGAAGTCAGTATAAAGCATTTTGCATTAGGCAGAACTTTATTGTTTTGTTAGGAATACATTTCACTTTAAACATCACACCCCATAATATGTTATTGTTATGCTGAAATACACAGGTCAGGAACAGATGTCATTTCTAGTATTAAAACACATAAAAAAGAATCACTGACCATGTGAATGTCAATGAATTGATGCAGTGTGAGTGATTTTTTTTGTGCTGTCCACTGATGTACCACTGTAATGTGATTACTTAAATATTTTATGCAGACAGCCTGTGTTACAGTGATACCTGTTTCTTTTTCTTTTCTTCTTCTTTTTTTTAATGTGCCTAGTAGAATATGTAAAATACATATGTGGGTCACATTATACTTCCATGGGATCACTCTGTTCGCTCTGGGTGATGACACCGGTGGCTAATTAGCAAGGGAAGCACAAAACAGGCCTCCCTAGGGACGGTTATAGCCACCTCCAGACCGAGGGGTCCTGCCAGTGGCATCTATAAATCAAGAGTTCCAGGTGCCTGTGGACATTCAGTACACCGCAGAAAGTTGAAGATCATGAGCAGAGGAAGCCTAGCCCTGGAAATCAATCAAACCCTGAATCTGAATCCCATCTCCGCCAATTCAAGGCGGAGGCCAATTCTTGGCCTCAGTTTTCCCTTCTGTTAAACTGGAATGAGAATGAACTCAGGGTTGTTAGGAGGATTACATGAGGAATGAAGGCTCTTAGCACGGAACCTGCGGATAATGAGTGCTCAATAATTGTTAGCTATTAACCAATGGGATTTAATGGAATTGAGGCAAGAGGTGTATAAAATCACCTCTGGAGGCCCGTTGATTCCATTTTTCTCTGATTCCCAGGCACATGATGGTCACAGAGGGTGACCTTCTGACTCACAGAGATGAGGTTCATTGCGGAATAAAATTAGCTCACAGGGAAGTATTTTTTACCCATAGACTCAGCATGAAATGCATTCTCGAATGTCTGTCAACCAAACCACAATGACCTGCCCTTGCATGTTGCCCGTGATCAGCTCTGAACTCCACCCCCAGCTTCCCTGTAATGGGCCACGAGGGTAGGCTATTTCTATGCACTTACTGGGTGCTGCAGACTGAATATTTGTGTCCCCCTCAAAATTCATATGTTGAAATCCTCACTCCCAAAATGACATGGGGCCTTTGGGGGTGATTAGGTCATCAGAATAGAGCTCTCATGATGAGGATTGGTACCCTTACAAAAGAAGCCTCAGAGTGCTCGCTCACCCTTCCCAGTAGGTGAGGACACAAGGAGAAAGCAGCTGTCCATTCACCTGGCAGTATCCCCCTCTAACACTGGATCTGGCAGCACCTTTGTCTTGGACTTCTCAGCCTCTAGAACTGCGAGAAGTACATTTCTGCTCCTTGTAAGCCACCTAGTCTATGGTATTTTTTTGTCATAGCAGCCCAAATAGCTGCCCAAATGGACTAAAACCTTGGATTTTTTTTTTTAATCATCAGGATGCCTACTCCTCCTCTTCAAACACTCCAGGGTGAACTGAACCCCAAACCAGATGTCCTCAGGGCTATGGTACAAGTGACCCCTCAGAGGACCTCCAAAGGAAAGTTTCTCCGCCTTTCTCCCCACCTTCTCTCTGACAGATGGAAAAGGTGTGCAGATCCCTGGGATTACCCAGGCAGGTGGTCTAATGACCTGGAAGCATCCCCTGAGGTTCTGCCAGGCAGGAGGGAATGGAACTGTTTTCCTGCTTGCATCTCTGAAGCTAATGTCCTCTCCCAGCACTTTGGAGCAGAGAAGAAAAAGGACAATGACTTCAGATAACACTGAAGAAAACAAGGAAGCAGAAACCAACTCCAAGTTCTCTGCAATGTTCCGGATCCAAGGAATAGCCAGGAAGCCTTGGATTTAGGACCTGAAAAACAAAAACAAAGTAGCTCAAAGTACAAGAAGGCATAGTTAACCTACACAGAGACCCAGTTCCTAATTAAAGTCACCACCCACAAGATTTATTAGGGTCCCTCCCGAACTGCCTTTTTTTTTTTTTAAGGGAAGGGGAAAGAGATGGAGGGAGAGAGGGAGAGAGGGAGAGGGAGGGTATATTTATTTATTTATCTATTATCTATTTATTCATCTGGGTTTTGCTTTTCTGACACTTAGTTGTGTATGTGATGCTGGGGTTTGAACCTAGGTCCTCAAGCATGCCAGGCAAGTGCTGTATCACTGAGCCACCTCTGCAGCCCCCTATAAGTTTTTAATGTGACTATGAATGAGTTGAGGATACTGAAAATATTGCTAAAGGTGAGTAAGTCACTCCATTTCCCAAGCCGAAGGTCACAGGGACTGTAAAGGGGTCTTAGAGAGAATATCAAGGCAACTTTTAGTTGTAAGTAACTGACATTGTTTTTGTTTTTGTTTTGTTTTGTTTTTTAAAGACAGAGGGACAGTGACAGAGAAAGAAAGAGAGAGAGAGAGAATCAATTTTATTTAGAATCAATTTTATTTAGTTTTTCATGTGGCTTTCATTGCTCTGACACTTCATTGTGTACGTGGTGCTGGGGTTTGAACTCACATCCTTGCGCTTGCCAAGCAAGCACTGTAACCACTGAGCCACTGCTCCAGCCCCAACTGATATTGTTTTTTTATGTGAAAGGAAGTAAGGAAGAAATTTATTAACAGGATCTTGAATATTTTCTACAATCTGATGGCAAATGCAAAGATACCATAACAGACTAGCTTCCTCCATGAAGCAAATTACTCCATGTAGCAGAGATTACTAGCAACCTAATCCAACACGTATTTGTTCTTTCTTCCCTAGTGACAGTGACTGTCTTGTTCAGGGCAGCAAAGGTTCCCAGCTCAAAGACTACATTTCCCAGCTTTCTTTGCAGCTAAGCTTGGCCACATGACCAAGTTCTGGCCAATAAGTTATAAGTAGAGAGTTAAGACTTAAAAAAATGGAAGGACATGTTTTTTCTCTCTCTTTTTCTTTTTTCTTTTTCCTTCCTTTTGTGCATCCAGTTGCCTGGAATGCAAAGATATCATTGATGCCCCTGTATCTTTACTTGAACAGGAGATGACTGAAGCTGGGAATGAATATCAGAAAGTTAGGAGTCTGATCCAGGGAGCGATCTGCCCCACCCATCATGGCTACCTCTGGACTTCCACTACGGAAGAGCAATATGCATGTCTATCATGCTTCACCCACTGTTTTCTGCTTAGTTTTTTCTTTTTCTTTCTTTCTTTCTTTTGTGTGTGTCGGGGCAGGGATGGGGGAAAAGGAGGGGAGCAGAGTGCTTAAATGCAGCCAAATCCAATCTGAAGTGATACACTACAATGAAGTTGTTTCTTAATTTCTTGTTCTGTAGCATCTTTAACTAGGCAGGAATCTGACTGACTTCCTCAGTCCTGGGGAAATTCTTAGCATGGCCCGGCATGCATGAAATGTCACCCCTGGGTCAAGCCACTATGGTCCTGAAAGTGTGTCCTGAGAAAGGCCAAGGGGAGAGGTGGAGTCAGGATGGTTCCTGTGCCAACCAT
The DNA here is from genome assembly GCA_004027875.1 of Aplodontia rufa. Classification (NCBI taxonomy): domain Eukaryota; kingdom Metazoa; phylum Chordata; class Mammalia; order Rodentia; family Aplodontiidae; genus Aplodontia; species Aplodontia rufa. The sequence goes on along the minus strand of PVKS010000783.1, from coordinate 66,332 downwards.
GCAGCAAAACCAAGACTCAGAGAGGGTGAAGAACATGTTCATATTCTCATAGTTGAGAAGTATCAGAGTTGGGTCTCAAGTCAGGGTCCAGTTTCTACCACAATAGCTACCATACAAATTAAGCCACTGTTGAGCTTTCCTTTCATAACGAGAGCTGGAGTAAAGACATAGCTCCAAATTTCCCAACTCCACTCACTAAAAAAAGACACGGTTCTGTAAGTCTCGACACTGAGAACTGAGTTGGGAAGTAGGGACAAAACAGAGCGGAAATGTTTACCATTGCAAAGCAGAAAGTAACAGCAAATTAAATGACATCTCCAGGAGGAACAGACACTTCACAACTGGCTGTTGTGCCCTGTAGTCACAACTGGTCAGAGCCACCTGCAGTTAGGAAGGTGGGCCATGATGCTGGGGTGAGCCCAGAAACTCTGAGACCAACAGCAAAGTTGTGACAGCAACTATATTTTTACTGGGACTTTTTAAAAAAAGAGCTTTGATGAGCCTAAAATATTAGTATGACTTATTTTCTCAGCTCTGGTAAATATTTAATTATCAAAAATAATGGTGTCTGTATTTTTTTTCTTTTTACCTTTTTGAATCTGAATCACAGAGAGAATTTATTAAAGCTTCTTGGCAGTGAATGGCATCCTGGTGGGGCATCTTTTAACTGACATCCCTATAATTAGAAGGAATTGTCTTTTTATACCACAAATTGGAACTGGCTAATTACTCAATGAATATTTAGCTCCTTACGTAGGCAAATATTATGTGAAGAGGGGAACTTTGGTGAATAAGTATTCAAACCAGGAGACTTCTTAGAAGCCAGCTGCGGACTGTCTGTTTGAAGTCTTCTCCAGCACCCCTCACCCAAATACCACCCCTATCTCTACCACACAAGACACACAACATGCACACATATATTCTGACACTTCTGGGGAGTGCCTTAATTATTTGGGTTTTTATATTTTTATTTCTTTTGAAATATTTCAATCATTCAAACATTTTAAAGAAAATGATAAATATCTTTGTGTCCACCTCCCAGCATGATAAATTAATACATTACTAATGAAATTGGTTGGCCAAGTACTATCTTCCTTTCCTCCCTCCCAATCCCCTAGTCCTTCTGCCCCCTATTCCCACTATATTGAATTTGGTATTTATATTCCTATACATTATTCATAAAATGTAGTATGGTTTCGCATAGTTTACAACTTTTATAAGCAGTTTCACAGTGTATAGTACATATTCTTCTGGAACTTGCTTTTTAGCTCCACATTGTGCTTGTAGGATTCATCCATGTTGATACAAAGCTCTACTTCATTTTTATTACTATAAATAATTCAATTGGCCAGGCGCAGTGGCACATGCCTGTGATCTCAGCAACTTGGGAGGCTGAGGCCGGAGGATCATGAATTCAAAACCAGCCTCACTCAGGAACTTAGCAAAGTCCTAAGCAACTTAGTGAGACCCTATCTCAAAATAAAATATAAAAAGGCTGGGGATGTGGCTCTGCGGTTAAGTGCCCCTGGGTTTAATTCCTGGCACCAAAAGAATTTCATATTTATTCATATTTATTCACTCAAATAAATATGACCTAACTTATTTACCCATTCTCCTATTGATGGAAATTTAGGTCGTTTCTTTCTCCCCACCCCCTTTCCCTCTTGCTTTGATTCCTTTGTCTGTTTCTCTCTTAATGAACTTACATGAAAGTTCTGCCTAGGAGTAGAGTTTGCTGGATTTTAGGAAACTGTATCTTCAACTTTACTAGATATTGCCAAACTTCTACTACTCAGAGAAGAAAGGGTAACTGCCCCCCTCCCAAGAAAAACTGATCTTTCCAATACACCTCAATGGGTTTGGGTCTGGAGGACCAGATCAGCATTCCCTTCCAATACTGTCCTGGGGCTCTACTGACTTTTCAGAAGCCACCTTTTTCTTCCCAAAGGATACTAGGCTCAGTGAGTCGCTAAAGACCCAATCCACTGTCTGCTTCATTCTCAGCCCACCTCCACCACCTCCTTCTCATCTGAGCTCCCAGACTTCAATCCTCCCTGACGCCCAGCCCCACCAAGACCATGAGGACCAAGGACCGGTGCCTGCCATTGAGGTTTCTCTAGGAGTGCGCAGGGAACAAGAAGCCTCAGGAAACTCAAGAGCAGCCTCAGATGGGTCTTCTGACCTAACAGGGGAGCTGATAAGACAGAAGGGTTTACTCACCTCCTTCCACCATCACAGGACAATCTCACAATGTGCAGCACCTTCCAGATCAAAAGAACAAATGAGCTGGTTATGAAGGATTATCAAGCACAATTTATCAGACGGAGGTCAGCCGGATTCCCCAGGCATCCCCTTCTACAAGACATTCAACTTGTAATGGGTCAAGTGTGCAGGAGGGCTCCTGTGCATATGAGGGGCCACTTGGGCAGAACATGGAGGAGGCAAGGTGGTGGCAGTCCCCCAGCCCACCACCAAGATTCCTTAACCCTACCCCTGGCCAGACCCTCTGTGAGGAATAGTTCCTTCCCCTCTCGCACTGCCAGGTCCAAGTCTGCCAGAGAGCTAGGTCCAGCCCGGGTTCCTACCCGCAAGCTTCTGACCTGTGCCGGGGAAGAGTCTGCAGCTCCCCAGGGCAGACGCAGCTGACCCCACAGAGATGTGATGGGCCTGGTGGCTTTGCAGATAGCTGCCTCTTTGTAAGCCTGCTGTGGCAGAGGCTTCTTGTCCTTCCTGGAGACAGGAAGTGTCCTCTTCTAGGGACCAAATAAGGCTCAACAGAGAAGCTAGCCAGTACTGGAAGTGGTCTACAGCGAGAGGAAGGTGCCAGGATGCTGGGAGCTAGACCCCCTGGAGCCCCAGGCGCCTGTGCAGCCCCCCACTGTGCAGCCCCCACTCCCCCCACAGCTCCGCAACAATGCCTAAACCAATTTCATCCAATTCTACTTTAAAATAGAAAACCCAGGAAATAATTACTTCAGTCAGACATTATTTACTTAAGTAATTCTTTACTCAAACGTCTTTAGGCTTTATTTTACTAATACTACATAATTACGTAATTGTGTAATTAGGAAGAAATTAAATGACAAATGTTTGCTGAGAACAAATGGAAAAAAAATAGATCCTTTATTTCCCTGCGTGCTCCTAGCTCAGTACACTTCATCTTCCTCCGCTTCCCCGTTCTCGCTCCTTGTCTCTCCACCTACTCCCCCACCTCCCCTGGGGGAATCCAGTGGGCCCAGTACCTGGAAAGGCAGCAGCAGGTGTGGGCCCCTAGACCCCAACTGCACATGCCTGTTAGAACTAACCTGCTTGGGGCTGGAGCCGTGGCTTGGTGGTTAGGATGCTTGCCTGGCAAGCCCAAGTACACAAGTTCAAATCCCAGCACCACATACACAATGAAGTCTCAGAGCAATGGAAGCCACATGAAAAATTAAATAAAAATTGTTTAAAAAAAAAAAAAAAAAAGAACAGACCTGCGTGTCTCTGCAGATGACCCGGCCTCCCTCCGAGGCCGGGTGTGGAAGTCCAGCCTCCTCTGCTTTGCTCTTCTGTCTCCAGTGAGACCCTGAGCTCCAACCAAGGCAGGCCTGAAAACTCAGGTACTGGTACTGGAGCTAGCATGCCCTGAGGCCAGTTCAGCTCATCCTTCAAACCTGCCCCCTCCTGAGGCCACCAGGTCCCCCACCTGAGGGTGTGGATGATGGGTGTGCTCTGCACAGGAGAGTGCACATCTTCTTCACTAGCTTCAGTCAGGGGCATATCTGCATCAACCCCCCCTCCCCCAGGGTGCTGGGGATGTAGCTCGGCATGTGCAGGGCTCTGGGTTCCATCCCCAGCATTGCAGAAAGAGGAACAGTACTGCACCCAAAGAGTAGGCCTAGCCTGTGGCCCAGGACAGAGTTCCCCGCAGGGGCACCCACTCACGTAGAACACCACACTTCTGTCCTTCTCACCCTTCTCCAACCTCAGCAGTTGTGGAAGCCAGGGGAACTTCCTTCCGGTAACAAATTCAGTTCACCCACCACCCACCCAACACCCCCCAGCAAGGGGACAGGACAGAGCAGGAGCACCGCAGCTCTGCTCACTGATACTTCAGCTGTGTGGAACTTAGCTGTTCACAGCAGAAAGTTTCCTAGGCCAGTCTGCCAACAAAACAAACAAACAAACTAAAATCATTTCTAACATCCCAGCATCCAGTCCCAGGTTTAAGCTGCCGACTCAAGGCTGTCGGGGCCCACGTCCTGTCTCCTGCGCTTAAACACTGTGACCCTGGACAAGCCACTTCATTCTTCTGCGCCTCCACCTTCTCATCAGTAAAATGGGAAGGACGCACATCCTGCAGGATTAAATGGATGGATGCAATAAGGCGCTCAGAATAGCACCACACACCCAACGTACCACTTTAAAAGCCAACCCCCTACCAAGCAGAGAGAGCTATGGGCAGGTGACTCAGCTCTGATGGCCAGGCCAGAGGTCTCCTCACACGCCCTCACCAGCTAGAAGCCTCCTCCACCCTTTATTTATTTATTTTTTTTTTAAGAGAGACTCAACTGGGGCTGGAGTGGTGGCTCAGCAGTTACGGCGTTTGCCTGGCATACACAAATACAAAGGTTCAAACCCCAGCACCCACGTATACAACTAAGTGTCAGAGCAATGAAAGCCATGTGAAAAACTCAATAAAAATTGATTCTCTCTCTCTCTCTCTCTCTCTCTCTCTCCCACTATCCTTCTCTCTAAAAAAGCAAAAAAGAGAGAGAGATTCAACTTTATCTATTTTTTCATCTGGCCTTTGTTCCTCCAACACTTAGTTGTGTATGCAGTGCTGGGGTTTGAACCTGGGTCCTTGCGTATGCCAGGCCAAGCGCTCCAACTGTTGAGCCACTGCTCCAGGCTCTAGGAGCCCATTTTTGACTTATGAGCTCAGGGCAGGGCTGGTAGGGGAAGAGGTTGGGAAAAGATGAGAAAAGTGAAGGAATGCAGGTTCCCAGGAAAGGACATGGAGCCCTGAAAATGGGACTTCCAGTTGACAGAAATCCCCAGAGAAACCTCTCTGGACTTCCCACTTGAGGACCAAGGGTAGAAGAGAATACAGTACCCCCTGACCCCCCACTGCCCTCTGACTGCCTTGAAAATGCAACGAGGTTGTCTGTTTTTCCAAAAATAAGGGAAGCAAATAAGATATTAAAGTGACTTCCTCCAATGTCTCTTTTCATTAGTTTCATAATGAAACTATAAAAAGAGAGAGGGAGAGAGAGAAGCCACGTTACAAGCACTAATGATGGGTCTTTGGGTATCGGTCAAGGTGAAGTGCTTTCCACGGAGGTGAAGAACCAGGCTGCAGGCATCGCAGGCTAGAGACGGGCTGGGGGAGGGTGCGAGGAGTGATGGATCTAGGCTGGGCACCTAAACCCTGGGGACAGGCAGGAGAAAGGACAGGCCCCAGAATTGGACCCTCCCCACTCTCTGTAAGAGAAAGAACCTGTGCTTCAGAGTTCAGACCCCAGTTTAGCAACTTGGTATCTGAGTGACCTTGGGCAAGTTCTGCTACCTTTCCGAGCCTCAGTTTCCTCCTTTATAAATCAGGTCTTACAAAATGATTAAATGATCCTTCTTTAAAAGGATCACATGAAATACTGCATTATTCAGGGCTCAGTTCAGGGCCCTGCCTCATATTAGGAATGTAACAAATGATAATTCATTTATTCATTATTATTATCATGATTATTTTACAGAACTACCACTAGCCTTGCTGCCATAGATCAGCTCTTAGCGGGTGTCAGATTTGGGAACCTAGGGAAGGGGTGGGGTTCCAGGCCACTGTGGGCAGCAACACAGTCTGCAGAAGTGAAGGCAGCAGGAACCGGGGATGGGGAAGCTTAAGGAAAAGTCTAACATTGTGCAGAAGATGGGGCAGGTTCAGGCTGGTCTGTGGCCAGCTGGCAAGGACTGCTATCCGTATGCCCTGCCCAGGTGCCAGAGACAGCGGACGGTGGATTAAAACCATTATCCACAGGAGGAGTGAGATTAGCACATTCTCTATCAGAGGCCAGTCTCAGAGGACTGCATTTTAAAGAATTGCCTGTACCGACATTCATTGACCCTGAATGCCCGAAGTCCATTTCCCACCAGTCTGTGAGGTTCCGGTCCCCAGGATGTGTCCTGTGTGATGTCAGCCAGGATTCTTACTCCTGCCACCCTCCTAAAGCCCAGCACTTGCTTTCGTTTTAAAGCTGGCCTGAGTGTCCAGTCCAAGCCCTCTCTGCTTTGCCCTGATTTTGCCTTTGCTACTGTCCCGGTGGTAGCTAAAGTAGCCTCTGAATTCTCCACCTTCCCAGACAGCTCCTGGACCCAGCAGCAAAGGAGCTAGGAAAGCCAGAGTAAGGACAGCCACAACCCTTCTCTCCAAGTCCAATTTCTATTTTAGTTCTATGAGATGGATATTTATAGAGTCTAACATGGTGGACTCAGAGCCTGTGTGTGTGTGTGTGTGTGTGTGTGTGTGTGTGTGTGTGTGTGTGTCACATGCAGGTGTGCCTAAAGCGGGGTCCTGTGATGAGTTAGGCAGAGTCATCTTTGTTGGGTTGTCTCATATCTTCCAAAAAATAAAATTCAAGACTGCTCTGAATGTTCTATAGAACACATTGCAGCTGGTCAATACTGATCGATGGATGAACTCACTTTTTGAATTCCAGGGTTTTCTCAAAATTCAAGTCCCCAAGGTCCACCATCCCTCAGTCCTTAAGTCTCTCGACTGATTTTGGCACCGCCTCTTGTGGCGCGCTGGCTGGGGGCTGGTGGTAATCAAGGTAAGATGGCAATTAGCAGACTCTTCCTCCTCCCCTCACCTTAAGGAGGACAGAGACGGCCAGTGCTTAGAACTGCTCTCGCCTCCTGCTCTGTGCTGTTTGTTCGCCTCGCAGATTATTATTAGAGGCACTGTGGAGCTAATCACCTCCCTGGTGGACACCTGGCCCCCTGGCTCCTGCTCCTACATCGTCTGCGCTTGACCTTGCTTCCCAGGGCTCCTGGCTGCCTGCTGGCTGCTGCAGGGGGGGAGCAGAGGTGAGCCCACCTGGGCAGGATTGGGGAATCATCTTTCCCTGGAGGGTGACCTCTGCCCTGAGCCCCCAAAGACAGATACTGGAGAGGTGCGAAGGAGGAGAAGGGACTGTGGAGGAGGAAAGAGGAGGGGCTTTGGAGAAGCTCTGCAAGCTAAAGCTGCCCTGTTGCTTATTGGATGCTGGCTAAGCCCTTGTTAGTACATCCAGAGGGAAGCACCGGAGGACGGCAGAGCTCCCCAACCCTAAATCAATGAGGGGTAATGGAGGAGGGCAATTAGCATTTCTGTCTTTCCCCAAAGACTGCAGGAGAGAAAACAAATTTCAACTCCAGTAGCAGGAATTTAAGTAGCCCACAGGAAAATGTTCTTCCTGGTGATGGGGCTTTGCATCCTAAGATAATTTCCACGGATCCTTCTGCAGTGGAATTGGTCCTTGCCCGGTCTCATCTTGCTCTGCCCTGCTCAAACCCTCTGGCTCACCCACACTGGATGGGAAACCCAAACCCAGTCAAAGCTTGCCCTCCACACTCCAGGGTACCTCTAGGTCTGTCCTGACAAACCAGCTCAGGTGGCTCCGGCTACAGGTGTCCCCTCCTTGCTTGGGCCTCACATCCCTCCCTAGTCACCCTCACACCCTTTCCCAGGTGAGGAGCCCATGCCTTACGTGTCTTCCATTCTCCTCACTCCTGAGCACTGTCTTACATAAAGTAGGTGTGCAATAGATACATTTGCTTAACACAGGGGACAAAATAAGTTCTTTTATTCTTGTCATTTGTAGGATGTTATAAGCAGAACTTAAGTTACTAGGAAGATGAGCCAGAAAAGGAGTAACCAGTTATAGAGACCGTTTCCTCATTTCTTCCCTGAAACCAGCTTATTAGGTAAATATTACAATTCCACTTTTTGTCCTTATAAACTGAGGCTAGGCTTAAAGAGGAAATTTGCTCAGGAACACACAGCCATGAACTGGCAGAACTGTGGGACATGAAGTTCCAACCCTAAAACCTAAATTCCCTTTGCTATAGTGAAACTTCTCCCCTACCTGCACCACCACAGATATGAGGTCAATTTGGCTTAGGTTGGGAATAACAATCTTCATAGGATTTGAAAAAAAAAAAAAAAGGTACCACAATGACATATGACCTAACATTGATTGAGATGGCCATGATGGGACAGGGTAGGCAACAAGATAGAAAAATTAGAACCCTTACACCCTGCTAGTAGAAACGAAAATGGCACAGTGGCTATGGCAACAGTATAGCAATTCCTCAAAAAATTAAAGATAGAATTAACATGTGATTCAGCAATTCCACTTCTGGGTATATAGATAAAGAGTTAGAAACAGGATCTTGAAGAAATATTGCACATCCATATCCATATTCACAATAGACAAGAGGAAGAAGCAACCCAAGAGTCTATCAACAGATGAGTGGCTAAAGAAGATGTGTTATATACATACAGTGGAATATTATGCAGCCTTAAAGAGGAAATTCTGGCACATGCTACAACATGGAGGAACCTTAAGGACATTAAGTAACATAAGCCAGTCACACACACAAAAAGGTAAATATGGTGTGTTTCCACTTATGTGGAGTATCTAGAGTAGTCAAATTAGTAAAAACTTTAGAAAGTAGAACAGTGGTTACCAGGGAGATGGGAAAGAATGGGAAGCTGTTTAATGGGTACAGAGTTTTCGCTTTGCAAAATGAAAACGTTCTGGAGATTAGTTGCGCTACAATGTGGGGGTGTTTAACACTACTGAACTGTGCCGTTAGACGTGTTTCTTACCACAATTAAATATACATATTTTGAATACCCCCCACTCTCATGGAGTTCATATTCTCAGGTGCTGAAATGCTCACTAGTTAATGTCCCTGTTGGTCTCCTCCACCTGGGCCCCTCCACTTTCCGTGGGTGGACAGGCCAGGGAGCAGGACAAGCAGCCACTAGGACCTGTCTCTCCTGCTCTGCACACTCAGGCCTGACACCCTGAACTCTGCACAAGGCCTCAGCTGAGTAGGAGGAGCAGGCCCGTCCCACGCCTGGCGCCTGCTCTACCCTCTGCGGTGACCCCTGGGGGCAATCCTAATGTAGCTCTGCTGCAGGTGCGCTGAGGGCACAGTCCAGCTCAAGCAAGTCAGAGAGCCTGTCCTCTCCCCTCTCCCAGGCAGGGAGTTTGTCACAGACCATCCAGGGGTGTGCGTGTGCGTGCGTGCACCTGTGGGCACAGCGTGCGTGCGCATGGGAGTAAGGAGGGAAAGTGAGAGCCGTGCTTCCAGTAGGACCACTGGATTCAGCCGGCTGCCTGCAGTCCACCCAGCAGCCCAGCCCTCCCATTGGCCATCATTTGTTGTTCTACCACAAACTCAGCTTCTCCACTGAAGTCCCCTTCCAGATGTTGGCGTCGGCCAGCCCCATCCGGCTGGGCTGGCCTGGGGTCTGGCTCTCGCCTGTCAGTCCTGACATCTTCAGTGGATAATGGAATGCAAGGATGTGAGAGGCAGAGCAGGTGCATGCTAATGAGGAGATCAATTTTAATTATGATTTTAATTAAACGCCCGATCCAGTAGGAAATATGACAAGAATAGGCTCGGCTGTGCAACCTGAAAGGAGGGAGGGACGCAAGGAGGGGAGACCCAGAGAAAGGCAAGAGCCTTCCCGGCCTCCTCAGGATTTAGAAGAAGTAAAGGGCAGCGCTGTTGGGAAATAGAGAAAAAGATCTGTAACCTGCAATTCGCAGGGAGTTAGGCTTTTCCTCCACAGAGCCCTCAGAGGCCCACAGTCCTGGAAGAGAGAACCTCAGCAAGACTTAGCGCTGGCCAAGTCCTGCCCTTCACGGGGCATGGGGAAACTGAGGCCCGGAGGGAGAGGGTCTTCCTTTCATCTGTCCCTGCCTGACATGCTGGCACCCCTCCAATAAAGCACTTACGGCACTCCAGCACCACGAGTGTGTCGCAGCCTCCGTATTGTTTATGCAAAGGGTCTATGAAGTCAAGAGTTGTTTGTGCAGTGCGAGCCCCTAGAGGCCAAGGCTGTGCCTGTGCAGCTCTCTGCCAGCTCAAGCAAAGGGACGTGACACTTGAAGCACTGAGGCCTCCTCTGCTGCAAAAGAATCACCTAACCCCACGCCTCAGCCCCACTGGGAATCATGCCTGACACACAGCAGGCACTCAGGAAACATGACAAGGGAGAGGTTCGTAAAGTGGAAAGTCCACGGCATCTACCGAGAAGTCAGGAGGAGGACCCTGTCACTTGCAGGTATTCTCCCCCACCCACCTGGCTCTGTGTGCGTGTGTGTGTGTGCGCGCACACGCGCGCACGCGTGTGCACGTGCATGAGTGTGTATGACTGCAGATTTTAGTCCAGGGGTGCTTAACCACTGAGCTATAGCCTCAGCCCTTTTTTTGAATTTTGTTTTGAGACAGTGAGGTCTCACTAAGCTGCTGAGACTAGCCTCAAACTTGCAGTCCTTCTGCCTCAGCCTCCCAAGACTCTGGGATTGCAGGCACATGCTACCATGCCCAGCACAGCTTTTTTGAGGTCTAACAAATAAAATGTGTACATTTAAGGTGTGCAATGTGATATTTTGATACACATCTCTTAGCAAAGTATATTTCAAGTCTATAATGCATTAACTATAAATCACCAGAACTTACTCATCTTATAACTAAAAGTTTGTACTCTTTTACCAATATTCCTTTTCCCTCTTTCCTGCCCCTGGAACCACCCTTGCACTCTGCTGCAATGAGTTGGGCTATTTTAGATTCCACACGTAAGAGAGCTCATGCAGTATTTGTCTTTCCGTGTCTGACTAATTTTCCCTTAGCATAGTGTCCTCCCGGTTTCCACATTGTTGCAAATGGCCGGGTTTCCTTCTTTTTGAAGGATGAAGAGTACTCCCTTGTGTGTTCACACCACATCTCCTTTTTTTCTTCATCTGCCACCTGACACAGGTTATTTTAATATCTTGCTATTGGGAATAAGGCTGCAAGAGAAATGAGAGTGCAGATATCTCTTCTCAGTTGTTCCTAAGCTGGGCGACCACATTTCACAACACTTCCCTGTTGGAAGACAGGAGCACGCATGCGCTGGTGTGTGTCCTTTGTGTGTGTGTGGTGTGTGCTGCGAATGTGGTGACAGCTGAGAGGAGCTGATGGGAAGAGGAAGCTCCCAGAGGCAAAGGAACTAATCCTGCAGGACTCTTAATAAAGGACAATAATGAAATAATAAATACAGGGGCAGAATTGTAAGAACCTTATATACGAGCACTATCCAACAAAATCTTTGGATAATAGAAATGTTTCCTGTCTACTCTGCCTGACCTAGTAGCCGCTAGCCACAGGTGGCTATTGAGCGTTAGAAATGTGGTAGTGTGACTGAGAGCAGAATCTTTTAATTAATTTAATTTTACTTAATTTAAATCCAGATAGCCACAGGTCACTAGTAGCTACCAAATATGGATGGTGCAATTGTCAATGCACTGATTGGATTCTTTCTTTGTTCAGCAGAGGACATCAAAGTCCAAAAAAGTAGCCTTTGGCCCTCACCCAAGCTTATCCATTGGCCTTCCCAGGGAGCACCTGGAGGCTCATTCCTGCAATGGTTTTCTTGTGCATAAACAGCACTTATTAGAGGGCTCCACTTAGGGATATTCAAGATTCCTTTTAACAGGTGCAGTGGAGCACACTTGTAATCCCAGCAGCTCTGGAAACTGAGGCAGAAAGATGGCAAGTTGAAAGCCAGCCTCAGCATCTTAGCAAGGCCCTAAGCAACTTAGCAAGACCCTGTGTCGAAGTATAAAATTAAAAATGGGGTGGGGGTGTGGCTTAGTGGTTAAGCGCCTGGGTTCAAGCCCTGGTCCAAAAAAAAAAAAAAAAAAAAAAAGTCAAGAGTCCTTCTACAAGCCCCAAGGACAAGCCAAAAAGATCCATCCCAGTTCCTCCAATATGCTTACACTGGAAAAGCCAGAGGCAGGGCAAGAGCTTGGGGAAATAACCCAGCTGCTGCCTCTGCCTCTTCTCCACTTCCAGTGCCCTGGCAAGAGGACCCATCTGCTTCTTTCACCTAGGTAATGCGAGGTCTCCCCCACCTCTGTCTCCTGCAGCTCAGGTCTTGTTGCTGGCGTGAACAGAGAAGCTGAATTGGAGATGGTAGCAGAAGTTAATTGAGATTAGATGTGCATATTCCACGGCTAACAAAAGCACAGATGCTCCAGAGCCACTTCTCCGGCCAGATCATTTTCTAACTAATCTCCCCTCCTCCCCCTCGGCTTCCTCCCCACCTACCCCCTGCAATCCGCAGCCTCCAGGTGCTCCAGAGAGGTATCGATTGGGCTCTTTCTGCCTCTCACATGTTATGACTCAATATCAGTTAAACCTTTTCCATAATGAATGAAGTCATTTGTGGGAGGCATGGAGAAAACAGGGACTCTCAGCCTCACTTTAACACACCGCTCACCTTTCCTTCCTTATCTCCTCCCCTTCTGCTGTCAGCTTCATTCTTTGGGTTGCCAGTAAAAGAGGTGAGGTTGGGGTACTCACAAACCACCCTCGACAGCCAGAACACAAAGGGTGCCCACTGTAGAGCACGGTCCTGGCTCCCAGATTGGCAGAGATTGGAGAAGCAGAGGAAAGCACGTGTCACAAATCCCGGGCCAATTCCCGGCCTACCTGAAGGCCCCTTGCTATTGGGGCAATTGAATTGCAAGCCTCGGATGGACTCTAATTCTCAGACTCTGGGAGTGAGTTCGCCGGGAGCATCTTCTTAGAAAGGATGTGTTCAGAATTCTCTGTTCCTTTCCAGTAAGTGCAGGATCAAGAAGGACAGAGACGTAAGCGATTTCCATCTGTGATTCTGAGAGCACTTTCTTCCTCTCCTACATCAGAGCAGGCTCCACATCAGCTGCACCCTGCGGTGTGACCACACGGTCCCCAGACCCAGACTCCAGTGCATACACTCAGGACCCTCCAGGGAGGGCAGAGGCAGCCTCTCTGTGGACATGGCCATCTTCCTGGGAAGGGAAAAACCCTGCTGAGCCACAACTGCCTGCCTGTCGGAGACGTGTTAGCTGAAACAGACAAAACTGTTAAGAAGCAGCCCACTGACCTATAGGGGTGCAGGGCAAGCAGGGAGCCTCATGGGGAGGCAGGCTATGAAGCCATCAGCCAGGGAACGGGCTAGGGACAGACAGAGAGGGTCACCTCACCAAGGCGTCCCTTCTCACTCTAAGTGGGTTCTCCGTTGGATAACTAAATTCCTTCTTTGAAAGAACTGACAGCATGGGTTTGTGATTCCCACTCAACAATTCCTTTTGCTCCTTTTTAAAGGAACCCCTTCCAGAGAGTGGTCTCCATGTTAAAGGGACCAGCTGTGTGTTGGGGCCTGCCCTTCATTCCTTCTTCAGTCCATTTCAGTAGTCATGGAGCACCTACTGTGCTTTCTTCTCTCTCCTGGCCACTGAGGACCTTGTCCCTAGTCCCTTGCTAGAACAATGCCCACTTCTCTTTTCATAGGATTCTACCTCTGAAGGATGATGGCTCTGGAGAGTGAAGGCAGGACAGAGGGAGGTAATGGCAGGAGCAGAAGAGGAGCGAAGGATGGAATAGTGGATACCATGTCTCTTCATTGATATTCAGATGCATGTCTGGCTTGGTCTTGTCCCCAGCATCAGCCTGTCACCTAACCAACTGCACATACTGGGTGACCCAGTGAGGCTGAGCTATGGAAGAGCTGGACAGCTACTCCCCGCCCCCCAGCACAGGAGCCTGGAGCAACTGGAGGTGACTCCAGGTCCTCAAAAGCCCCAGGTGGCCACACACACTACAGACCTGCAGGGTACTACATTCAAAGCCAAACAAAGTGAAGACACTCTGTTGTTTTAAAGAACAAGCCCACACAGTACGTGCTCCCAGGAGCATCCAGGAGGGGAATCCAGCAGAGAGGTGAAGATTTCTGGCTGACAGCCCAGGGGACCCACATCTTTCCCCTTGCTCTGTGCAAACATGTTTCGTCTTCTGCCTGCCCAAGCCCAGCAATGTCATCATTCTTTCCTGGGAATTAGCAAGCCCTGACCAACCTACAAGGACTTTATTAGCACTGACAAGATCCCCCAACATCCATGGATCCTATGAATTCTCTGTCCCACCCCTGTGGGTGGGAGGGTGGGGTTGGCTGTGAATGGAGTTCTTTGTCTCCCAAATCTGAAGATGTTGCAATCTAAGCTGACAGCTTAAGGAAAAATGCGGCCAGTTAGAAAAAGAGTCCAGTTGGAGGCCTGGCATCCTATTTTTTAAGCTTCTTCGTAGCAAATCCATCAACCAATATTTAGTGAGCACCTATTACAAGTGAGGCATCCCAGGAGACTTAAAGATGTGTAAGCCACAATCCCGACCTCACCTGAAGAAATTTACACGTTTCTTGAGAGGATGCCAGGCATGGCACACTGGTAGCTGTTCAGGTGTGAACTGTACGCTGAGGGGAGGACACTCCCATGGCGCGCATGGAGCAGCCCTGGCTGTAGTGGCCATAAACTTGTTATGCACAGTAGGAGGAGTGACGTGGGAACACAACAGGGGGAAGTCACTGTGGGATGACAGGACAGAGACATTTCACCAAAGTCATGGAACCTGAGCTCAGCCTAGAAGGGTGCTTTGGATGCTGTTGAAAGGAGACAGGTGCAGAAAACATTCCAGATGGGCAAAGTCCCGCGAGGCAGGGAATCTGTTCAGAAAGACCTAATAAAATCTCAAGAGACAGAGAGCAGTTGGAACAGATCAGTTTTGTAAAGGAAAGCCTATGTGGGGCAGAGGTGGGAAACCAGTTTGAAGATGTAAACTGAGGACCAAACACCCCTGGTAAGCCCTAGCTGAACCCTGTCCTACTAGAGAACCATGCCCTACACACCTTCATAGAGACAGGAGAGGGCTCTGGTTTTGAGCTTAGGGCTGGGGGTCAGACAGATCTGTGGAAGGCACAAATGAATGCTCACATGGGAGGTGGCTCCTATTCAGCCTCCATCCTGGGGAGAGCTCTCCTACTTCCCTCACTCAGAGCCTACCACCTACACCTAAGCACTTCAGTTCCCCTCTACCAAAGAGCACTTCCTCCTCTCCCTGCCCCCACCCTGCCCCTGCCCCAGCCTCCCTTCTCACCCTCCTTCCCTTCCAGTCCAGTGGAGGTAGAGGCCAACCCACTGCCTGTTTCCCAGATCTCACTTGCTCAAAGCACTACAGGGATTTGTGACAATGATTAATCCACTCTCATTCTCATTCCCTAATTGAACTTTCCCTTCATTCCTTAAATATGCTGTAGAATCTCCCATCTCAAAAATCAAAATCTTGGTGGAAACCTGGTGTTGCTTGTAATCCCAGCAACACAGGAGGCTGAAGCAGGAGGATCACAAGTTTGAGGCCAGACTGGAAAACTTAGTGAGACCCTGCCTCAAAATAAAATAAAGGGCTGGGGATGTGGCCCAGTAGTAAAGCACCCCTGGGTTCAATCTCCAGTACCTAAAAAAAAAAAAATTAAATTAAATTAAAACCTTCCTTGTCCCCAATCACCTATCTTCGTTTCCCACCAAGTTGCCCCAAAGGTAATAGATGCTTTCTCCATTCAACCCACATCCTTGTCTTCCATTGTTACTCCCTCCCACCACTCACCCCTGGCACTGCCTTTTCTCACAGCTCCAGTGATCATCACACAGTCCCCTGGGCACTCTCTGGCATCTCCATCTTACTTGACTCTGCAACCACATTTGACCAGCTAACACTTCCCTCCTCCTTGAAGCACTCTCTTCTTCCATTCCTGTGAGCTCACTTTTATTATTGCTGCTTTGTTCAGTCTCCCCTTTCTTAAGCAAAACTTACTATTTGTGCAGTTCTAAGCTTTTTATTTTTTAATTACTTTAATCCACAGAAAAAAACCTATAACCTAGATGATACAATTTTCTCCATTTAGCTAGATAAGGGAACTAAGATTTTGCAGAGAAACTTTTCCTGACTCACTTACTGATAGCTGCAAATGACAAGATTTGAACAGACAGCTTGGGTCCTGAGTCTATATTGCTAAACACTGTGTCATGCACTTTCTGTATCAGTGAGAAGAGCATAGACTAGGTTGCAGCAACTAACATCCTAAGTCTCTGCAGCTTAATATAAAATGAGGTTGTTCCCACATAATATAACACACCCAGGGAATTTGCTCCACACAGTTTCCCAGGGACTCAAGTAATGTAGGTCTCAACAACTTGAAGCCGCAGGAAGAAGAGAGAGAGATACTGAAAATAATATAAAGACTTTTCACTGTTAAGTCCATCATATTTCTTTAATTACAGCTAGTCACATGTTTCCACCAAACTACAATGGGGGGATAAAAATATTGGAGAGCAAATGGAATATTTGCTGAGATATTATATATTCAAGAGTGAGCTGTAAATGCTAAGAGTTTCTCCAGATTTGGTCTTGGGTTCTCATCTTTTTTCCATATACTTTTAGTATCTAAATTATGAGATTTCTCAAATTTATATATTTGCCCAAACCTCAGCTTCATTTTGGAATCTTGTCTATCTAACAGCTTCCTCGACATCTTTAAAAGGGTACATTACAATGTCCCTTAAGACATTCAAAACAAAACCCTTGGAATTCTCCCCCCTCAAAATCTCTCCTCCCCCAAACTTTTCATTTCAGTAAAGAACATCTCCACCCATTTAATCATTCTGCCAGAAATCTGGGGATTATTCCTGACCTCCCCCTTACATCCCTTATTAAACTTATTGCCAACTCTGGAGGTATCTATCTTCAAAACAATGTTAAATCTACCCAACTATCTCCAGCACTATCACTCTTGTCCAAGACATTATCATCTCCTGTCTTGACTGCTGCAATGGCCTCCTGTCCTCTCTCCTTGCTCTCTATGCTCTTCTAGAACATTCTCCACATGACAGCCAGACCAGTCTTCATAGAGCACATACCAGATCATGCCACTTGGTTCTCCCTACTGCTCAAGGTTAGAGTCGAGATCCTTCAAGAGGCCTACAAAGTCCCCATAATCTAACATGTGCCTACCTCTCCAGCAACAACCTTACGCCATCTTCCCTTCAGAAACTACTCTCCAGGCTCACAGGTTCCCTCTGACTTCCTTGAATACACCACACTCTTACCAAATCCAAGCCTTCAAGTGTGCTGCTCCCGTTCCTTGGAATGCTCTTTTTCTTTTCTTTCTTTCTTTCTTTCTTTTTTTTTTTAAGAGAGAGGGACAGTGAGAGGGAGAGAAAGAGTCAATTTTATTTAGTTTTTCAGTTGGCTTTCTTTGTTCTGACACTTTGTTGTGCACATGGTTCTGGGGTTAGAACCCCCATCCTTGCTCATGCCAAGCAAGCGCAGTAACCGCTAAGCCACTGCTCCAGTCCCTGGAATGCTCTTTTTAAAACTCTCCCCCACAAAGTCAATGTTATGCATGGGTCTTATTCTAAAAGTCACCTCATAAGAGAGTCCTCCCATGAAACCCCTGATGCAAGTGAGGTCTTCCTGATGTACTAACCCATCATACCCTACTCGTTTGCTTTATAGGACTACACTGCAATTTGTAACTACACACCTATTTTTGTGACTTCTTATACAATATTTTACATCATGGAACCATAAGGTCCATGGCAGTGACAGTGGAAAGCATGTGTATTCAGCATCATGTCTTCTGTACATAATATCTGGTATATACCCATGTTTATCACAATTCACCACAGCCAACTATGGAATCAGTCTAGCTGTTCATCAATGGATAAATGGATCATGATGTGTGGTATATGGAGTTTATTCAGCCATAAAGAAAAATTAAATTATGTCATCTGCAGGAAAATGGATGGAACTTGAGAACAATATGTTAATAAACCAAACTCAGAAAGTCAAGGGTGGCATGTTTCTTCCATATGTGGAAGTTAGAGAGGAAAAAAGAAAAGAAAGGAGATCAGTAGAGGAACAGGACCAAGGAGGAGGAAGCAGAGGAAGGAAAGGAGAGATACCGAGGAAAGATATTGGCCAAACTTTATTGTTACATAGTGTGCACATATGAATACATAACAACAAATCCCACCATTATGTGCAACTATAATGCACCAATTAAAAAATCTGGTATATAGTAGATTAACAGTTAATAATTGTTGAACGAATGAACCCATGGAAAAACAACCCCTGTCCCAAAATGCACCTGATACAGCCTAGGACAGAGCTGGCGTTCCTTCTCCCCAGCCTCTCATTCCTTGTTAGTGTGCTTAGGATCAAGTCACAGTGATCTTCTTCCTAGTTCTCCAAAGAATACAGAGATCTGGATGACCTAGAACAACTAGCTGAGCCTGGCTTCTGAGAAGACTCAGACTCATCTCCTAAGGATAGACTGCTCTGGGTCAGACTCCTTAGGGTTAAGACTTCTTTACTACGTTTTAAAGATTGACCAATTAATGACTGAACTCCTTATCTATCCCGCAAGATCTTTCATAAACTGACTCTTCCTATTTTCCAACTCTATTGCTGCTACAACTAATCACCACAAACTTAGTGGCTTAAAATAACACAAATTTGCCAGGTGCAGAGGCATTCACCTGTAACCCCAGAGACTTGGGAGACTGAGACAGGAGGATCATGAGTTCAAGACCAGCCTCAGCAACTTAGCAAGGCTCTAGGCAACTTAGGGAGACTCTGTCAAAATAAAAAAGGCTGGGGATATAGCTTGGTGATTAAGCCCCCTTGGGTTCACACATAACACAAGTGCATGCGTGTGTGCACACACATAACACAAGTGCATGCGTGTGTGCACACACACACATTTATGCACACACGCATTTACTTTCTTATAGTTCTGGATTTCTGAAATCTGAAGTCAGTCTCACTGGGCTGAAATGATGAAACTCGCTGGGCTGCTTTCCTTTCTGGTGGCTCTAAGGAGAATCCACTTCCATGTCTTCTCCAGCATCTGGAGGCCACTTGCTTTTGTCAGCTTTGTCCACCCTCAAAGTCAACAGGATCCCAGTGAGTCTCTCACTCTTCTCTCTGGCTCTCACTCTTCTGCCTCCCTCTTGCAATTCTCAGCATGCTGTGATTTCATTGGGCCCATCCAGACAAACCAAAATAAGCGCCTCATCTCCAGGTCAACTGATGAGTAACCTCAGTTCTATCTATAACCTCTTTGCCTGTATCCCAACATCATCACAGGTGCTGGGGATTAAGATGTGGACATCTTGGGGGGGGGATTACTCTGCTTACCACCAACCTCACTTCCTTCCACTTCTTACCCAAAACTCTGCATTTCAACCACAAAGAACTTGAATCTTGGCCCTGTTATTCTGGGGAGCTAGGGTGGTAGGAATGAGGATCTGCTGAAAATCACAAGAGTTACCTCTGAAAGTTTCCTAGTTACATTCTTCTATTCCTCTGCACACCACAGATCACCCTATGGCTCCACCAATCTTATCTTCTGAAAGTGAAGGCAAGTGTGCCTATTTTTTCTGAACCACTGTGAGAATTAAAGAGTTAATTTGTAGATAATGATTTTGGAAGCAGGAGAGTGGATGAGAAAGAATTCATGTTCTGGCTTCGGAAGCTTGGGTTCAAATTTTGATTACCAGTCATTTAATAATGGTGTGACTGTAGATTATGTCATCTTTACAAACTCTGTCAAAACCTCTATTTCCTCAATAGTAAAATCAAACCTACCCTTCTTTTTATTTATTTATTTTTATTAGATGATATAGAATTACAATTGAGGGGGAAACATTATCAAATATTCCAGAACAAATTAATATATACTTAGTTATCTAGGGCTAATGCCATGTCATGGATGCCCAGCTTGGGTTCCCCATGTTGCTGTTTCCCTCAGAAGAACCGCTGAGTTAAATGGATATCTCGTGGAGGTCAGAGATCACCTTCTGAGATGATTCCCCTATATTCGCATTCTCCAGTCTCCTAGGTGATTTTTCTAAGCCTTCCTCCCACACTGTCCCCCAGCCTATGACTCCAAGTATCCTAGGGAGTCATCTCCCTGTTGCAATAAGAATCATACAATTTGAAGTTATTATTAGCTTAGCCATCTAACATACTGCTTCCCCATGTATTCTAGCTTCCACAGATGAGAGATACCATTCAGCCCTTGAGTCTCTGAGATTGGGATACTTCACTTTGCATAATTCTTTCCATCTCCATCCATTTGATATCAAAAGCCATAATATCATCTTTTCTAATGGCCAAGTAGTATTCCATTGTATATATGTACCAAAGTTTTTGTATCCACTTGTCGATTGAGGGGCATCTGGGTTGGTTCCATAGTCTAGCTATAGTAAATTGAGCTGCTTTAAACACTGAGGAAGCCACATCACTATAATACACTGATTCTAACTCTTTTGGGAAAATTCCCAGGAGTGGGATAGCTGGGTCGTAAGGTGGTTCCATCCTTAATTTTTTGAGGATTCTCCATACAGCTTTCCAGAGTGGCTGAACCAGTTTGCAGTCCCACCAGCAGTGTGACAGTGTTCCTCTTTTCCCACAGCCCCTCCAGCATCTGTTGTTGTTCAAATTTTTCATTTTTGCTACTCTGACAGGAGTGAGGTGGTATCTCATTGAAGTTTTTATTTGCATTTCCCTTATAGCTAATGATGTAGAGCATTTTCTCATATATTTATGGGCTTTCTGGACTTCCACTGGTAAGAAGTTTCTTTTAAGATCCGTAGCCCATTTATTGATTGGATTATTTGTGAGTTTGGAGTTTAGTTACTTTAGTTCCTTGTATATTCTGGATATTAGCCCTCTGTCTGAGGTGTAGCAGGCAAAGGTTTTCTCCCATTCTGTAGGTTCTCTCTTGATGCTCTTGACTAGATCTTTAGCTGTGCAAAAACTTTTTAGTTTAATTGCATCCCATTCATTTATTCTTGACTTTACAGCTTGAGCCATGGGAGTTTTGTTAAGGAAGGTGCTGCAGACTCCTATGTCCTATAGTGTTGACTCTACTTCTTTTTCTAGTAATTTGAAAGTTGTTGGCTTAATATCCAGATCTTTGACCATTTTGATTTAATTGTTGTGCAGGGTGAAAGATAAGGATACAGCTTCAGTTGTCTACACACGGCTGTCCAGTTTGGCCAGCACCATTTGTTGAACAGGCTATCTTTCTTCCACACTATGCTTTTGCCCCCTTTATCAAATATCAAATAGTTAAGGATATGGGGGTTTGTCTCAGGATCTTCTATTCGGTTCCACTGATCTTCAGTTCTGTTTTGATACCAATACCATGCTGTTTTTGCTACTACAGCTCTGTAATATAATTTCAGGTCAGGGATTGAGATACCCCCTATTTCTTCCTTCCTGTAGAGTACTATTTTGGCTAGTCTGGGTCTCCTGTTATTCCATATGAATTTGAGAATAGCTTTTTCTATATCTGTGAAGAATACCATAGGTATCTTGATGGGTATTGCATTAAATCTGTATAGGGCTTTGGGTAGAATGGCCATTTTTATTATATTGATTCTGCCTAACCATGAGCATGGAATGTTTTTCCATCTACTCAGGTCTTCCGTATTTCTTTTCTTAGTGTTTGATAGTTTTCTTTGTAGAGGTCCTTAATATCCTTTGTAAGGTTAATGCCCAAGTATTTCATTTTTTTGATAAACCTACCTTTCTTACAAGATGAGATAAAATATGCAAAACATTAGGTATATAGTAATTACTCCATAAGATTAAGTATTATGGGCCTGGAGTGGTAGCTCAGCAGGTGGAGCACTTGCTTGGCATAGGCAAGGACCCAGGTGCAAACCCCAGCACCACATACACAACAAAGTGCAGGACAAACAAAGGCCAGATGAAAAAATAAATAAAATTCATTCTCTCTTTCTTTTTCTCACTCTCTTTCTTTAAAAAACAAAAGCAAAAAGCAAAGGTTTGGTATTGTGGTATGCGTAGCTGCTCTTTGTTGTGGTGGTGCCTTATTTCATTTCTTTATCTGACAAACTCAAATCTCAGCATGAGCACTGCATTTGGTTTAAGAACTATTTGCTGATTTCATGAATTCAGAATTCTATATTACAACTTAGAAATTGACATCATGTTGAATATTTATTAATCAACATGCATACTGTCCTTCTGTTCTCAGAATTCAGGGTGGTGAGGTTCATGCTTTGTTCTCCAGGAGGAGCAAACTTT
The DNA here is from genome assembly GCA_004027875.1 of Aplodontia rufa. NCBI lineage: Eukaryota > Metazoa > Chordata > Mammalia > Rodentia > Aplodontiidae > Aplodontia > Aplodontia rufa. Next base: position 44,099 of record PVKS010000783.1, on the reverse strand, counting down.
GGGGTTAAAATCAAACTAGACTCCCTGGGAAAGCTACAGCCAGAAATTAGGATCTCCCCGTGTGCGGCCCTAGAATGGGATGAGTCTTCTTTAGTGGCCTTTGGAGCACCATCCCCTGTTGCCAGCTTAGAGGCTTTCGTTTCCTGGTTCAGCAAGTAGGCCCTGCAGAAAAACTGTACCCCAAGCAGAACAGGGCTGAAAATCATATTTTCATGGGATGTCAAACCTCCTCTCCTACCTTAAATGAAAGGTATTATTTCTGAGAGGAGAAATGTCACACTCCACTACCAAAATTCTGCTTCCTCGGCAAAAACCCCAGCAGTTTCTCTGCACGGCTGGCAGCTCTCCACCCAAGCCAATGCTGGGAAATTCACCAGCCCTAACGCAAATCATGGGAGCACAAGGCTCTCTGTGATTAAAACAAGGGAAAGCAAACTCAAGGTGCATTTACGGTGCAGAAACGGGGTAAGGAGAGGAAATATGGTCCAGATACCACCCCAGGACCCGTAACAGATCCTAACTCCTCTTGGGAAACTCACCCATCACTTTGCCAGATAAGCAAATTATCCCCAGCTCAGCAACCTCTGGGCGTTTGCTATAATGAATGATATCCTTTCACCTTCCTCTTTGGTTTATATAAAAATATATCCTTCTTAGCTGCCAAAATGCTATCCATCCCTTGTCTCTAAGCAATTCATGCTGGAGATGAGACCTCTTTCTGATTCACCCACACTGAACCTGCCCTGAGATAAAAAGCTTTGCACAGAGTCAGGCAAGTAGAAAAGGTGTCGGGCAGTGACTGCATTCAAATAAATGGGAAACTGTCTATACTTTTTAATGAGTGAGAGTGTGCTAGAGAGAACAGGTCAGAAAGTGGCTTTCTGTCCCTGGAGCTTTCTGTTGTGTCAACTTCTGTGTGTGTGGCCTGAGGGGCTGATCATGCTTTCAGTTCCCCAGAGTCCCAGAAGCACTAACTGCTTACCTAGCTGGCAGCTCCAAGCCAGGATACCTGTCCACTTCAGCCACATCTTCCCAGATTGGGAGGGTTTGGGACCTACTAATCCTCCCAGCCACTCCCAGAGGCTTGTCCTTCCTGACAGAGGCGTTGAGTCTGCTCTGGGCATAACCCAGATGATTAGCTCAGGTTCTGTGTCTCCTATGTGCCCGATGACTGGGCTCTGGAGCTAACCTGTTCCAGCCGGTGCACTCTGGGGTAAGGACGCAGCTATTCTGAGTCCAGGAGGCCAGCTATTTTGCCAAGACAGATTGAGGTATTGACCTAGGTTTGGCCTGCAAGCTGACTCTGAAAGCACTCCATCCAGATATTTCCTCACCCAAGTCACCATACCTTCATGGAATGCTGGCTGGGTTTCCTAGGGGACCCATCACCTCCAGAAAACTCTCAGTGACAAAGAGTGCTCTCCTTACCAAGGACTCCCCACTCAGCAATCTCCAGCCTGCTCCTCCATCACCTCACTCCACTGCATGCCTGGGGGCTGTATGCAAACATTTGCTTTGATTTGTAAAATGATCCATATAATTAGGGAAAAGAGTTAAATAAAGGGACTGATTTCAGAGAGCAGGCTCTTAATGACACTAATACCTGACAAAAGGGGTCATTATGATGGGCTAATGGGCCTTGCCTGGCGTTCAGCTCTCTCAGGACACAATCCAACACACTCAATTATCTGCTAATCAGGGCCATTTTGTCAGAGGTTATTGCCCTGAAGTATCAATTATAGGAACATTATTAATACTTTATGGAGAAACCACTTGCAGGAAAGTGTTAAACTCATGGGGCGAGCCCTTCATCCCCCTCCCCACTTATAACCAGAATACACAGTCTCTTTTTGCCCCTATCTAGCTCCCCAACTGGGGTTTTCCATGACCCATTAGGTCTATTGGGAAGGAGCCAGGGCCATGATGATGTTCCCAAATCCGTCACCTGTGACCAAGCTGGCAATCCCAACTCTTAATGCCACCAGCTGGCAACAGTGGCTTAGCCCAAAGCCAAGGCATTACTGACTCAAGATGTGGGTGGGAAGTAGGGAGCCACAGGCTGCAAGAACAACTGTGTGTGTGTGTGTGTGTGTGTGTGTGTGTGTGTGTGTGTTTCTCCCCTTCTGTCTCTGTCTCTTTCTCTCCCTCCCATCTCTTAGCCTTTTCCTTCTTCCTCCCACCTCCTTCTTATTGTTTTTTCCCCCTTCTCCTTCTCCTCCTTCTGAAGCAGATGGACAGATGATCCCCACTTTAGGACACAATCTGTTCAGGACACAATCTATGCTGCTCTCTAGAACCCATTTCTCCCTATTGGATTCATTAATATTTCACCTCTAAGGAGACACCATCCAATATAGTAACTGGAGGAGTACTGTTAAAGGTGATGTGGTATAGAAGACAAAACATAAGAAGGGCTTTAGAGTCAAATTAATTCTAATTCAAATCTCTGTCCTGCCACTCACTGGCAGCAGGATCTCAGGAAAGTCTCTTAACCTCTCTGAGCTGTGACTTTTCAGTCTCCTGGGGGGCCTTGTGGGGAGATGTAGGCTTTCAAATACCAGCTGCACCAGTTACTAGTTGTGTAAACTGAAGCAGATTAGGTCAAGATAGCCATGTCCTTGTGCTTGAGCTAAGGTAACAGTTAAATAAAAACACACACATAAGCACCTAGTAGTGTACCTAGCACATGTCACCCAGAGCGAGCATGGCTCTTACTTTGAGATGGCTTAAGGTTGAAATATTTGTTGCTAAGTAATGAATGTAATGCTCAAAGAAATCAAAATCTCTCTGTTCCTCTATCCCTGGATAACTAAATAATTGCCAATAAGAGAGTCTAATGATTTTTCCAGGTGAGCAGGAGAGTGATAGTGGGCCCTGGAAACTCCATCTAGTGCCTGGCATCATGGGGAGTTGCCTGTCAGCTTGGGGGAAGATGCTTCTTGAAAATGGATGGAACTCTCCACGTCTATGGCCCAGCAGGCCTGGACTTGCCCATTACCATCAGGAAAGAAGGTTCAGCGCCACCTGGGAATCTCCTATAATCTAGTTTACAGGCAGAGTTTCATCTTACAAGAGAAAGGTCAGAAGAAGAGACATTAATGGTCTCTCTCATCCTTGTGGAGCCTACACTATGATTTAGCAAATAGAAATTTAAAACATGATTGTGTTCGTGCATTTACCAGTAGCTTTGGAGTACCTCCCTTGATCTGAGCTATGTAATCACTTTCCGAAAGGTAGAGGCCAACTCAAGGCAGACTGGTTGTATTATCATTTGGTTGGCATTCTAATATAAATGACTATCTACATATACCTAGAGTTTCCTGCAATCCATAGTCACCACTAAGAGATGTTAAATTTTTTCCATCAGAGCGAATGAGCCTAAGTATAGAATGCATAAAAATACTCACGCGTCAAAAAGAATTGTCAAAAATTGGTGGTCATCTCCAGCTCAACAGAGTCTGACAACAAAGAAATGAATTTCATTGTATCTGTCAGGTTTTAGGCCAAGGTGCTTAACCTAAAGGTAGTTTAAAATGAAGAAACAAATGCTACAAATTCTTTCCTGAACACTCTTCCCAGAGAGCAGGCAACATGGTTGACTTCAGAGGAACCCAGTCCAGGGAGAAAGGATGACCGATGCTACAATTCTGTGTCCACCTGGAATGGTGGGAAAGAAGAGCCAACACTTATAAGCAAAGGGCTCGATGTCCTGCCTGGGGTAGCTCAGTCCTGGCCTCAGTGGTAGAAATTGTTGGTTGAAGGACTGAAGGTGCTGAGAATCCACCCTCGCACCCTTGATTACGGCTTATAAATGTGCTGTTTGGTGGGCCTGGGTAATTAGTGTTTGTGCTAAGCAGTTACGGGGTTAAGTGCTACCAGGGGTTGATCTGGGCTGACAGAGTCTGAGCTGCCTGGGTGTTGCCTAGCAACAACACCTGTAGCACATTAGGCAGCCAGTCAGCTTCCTCAACTTTTAGCAGGGGCTTTGTGGAGCAGATGATGGGGGTGGGGAAGGTTATGGGGCACAGAACTGAAAGCTGGACAGTGGGTATTGGGATGGAAGGGGCTGTGGGTGGCAGGGGAATCAGGTGTTTTTATGAACACCCGAGAAGAGCTTTGTGTCTATTTTGCTCAAGCAGAAGGCAGTTGGACAGTTCCAGGTGAGGGTCCAGGGCAGGTATCTTCAGTATTGCTCTTGCCTCTTCCTAAAACCCTCACATCAGTAACCAAATGAAGTAGGAACTCACTTAGCTCCTTCCTCAACCCAACTCCTCCATCAAACTGGAGAAGGGAATGAGGAAGGTGCTGCTTTTGTGATTTTATTTTCAGATTCAAGAGAAATGGAACCACAGAGAACAAAAGCAACCACCGCAGGAGGGTAAATTCCTTCTCACTCTCTTCCTGTTGTACCTTCCCAGCATCCATCTGGACATCATCCCATGCACACCTGAGACACCACAGCTGGAAAAAAGAACAGATGAAAGGTGGGGGACTAAATGACATTATTGCTGCTGCCTTTACAGAATTCATAGTCTAGCTAGGCCCTAGTGTTTGCCAACATTCCCAAGCTGCCTGAGTGGGGTGGTGGGACAGAGAGTGAAGTGTACCTTTTAAGAGGACACAATTCAAAATGTAGCACTAGCAATGAGGCGGCTTGGGTCAACCCCACTTCTGTCCCCTGTAATCCTTTGGCCAATACATGTCCTGAGATTCCATGTCCTGGTAGTAGTAGATTATTATACCTGCCCCACTTAGCTTATAAGGATCAAAGGAGACTAAGTATGTCATAAATGCTATATATCCTTCCATGTGTATAGATATCCATATTGCAAAGATGTGGGTATATCTGCTTTTTTGGAAGAGCCTGAGCTACTTGCTGTCTAGCAGAGAGCAGGGGAGAAGAGTGGCCAAATGCTGAGTTGCTGGGTACGGTGGAGGACTCCTCTGAAAATGAGGCCTGTTCAAGCTTCTATTGTGGGTTCACTGGTTCAAATCCAGCCCCAGGCCAACAATTACTGTAATCATTAGGTTTGGAATTCAGAGCAACTGACTTTCGGAAACCTTTTGCTTATCTATGACCCACTGAGCTTTCACCATAAACTTATGCATGCAGTCTCAAGGGAAGCAAAGAGGCTCCGGAACCTGGCTCAGGGTCTCAGACACATGCCTCCCAGCCTCCCTTCCTCCGGTCAAGGCTGTGCCTTCCAGATTATCTTAAAAGCAATGTCGTGGCTGAGGGTGATGTTGTTTGCCCTCTGGACTGGGAAATAAGTATCAGAATGCCTGCCATATCTGACACTGCCTGAGAAAGCAGGCAGGTCTACTTTTCCACTGCAGCTAAGATTGTTCACCCTTTAATTCAAACCACAGCTGAGTGGGGGGGAAGTGTGTGTGTGTAGATAGACAGATAGATAGATGATAGAGAGAAACCAGCAGAGTTAGGGCCCCTCCAGGCTGAGGTGGTGGCTCACCAGCCCAGAATGCACCAAGATTTCTGTGTGATTTTGTGGGGTTTTTGCCTATATGGTTATGGGATCTGTGGATGCCCTGTCACACCCTGGAGACCGACACTCTGTGTGTGCCTAAGTCGCTCACTCTGAGCCTTCTCTGCTTTCCTTGTTGTGCCGTTATTTTCATGCTCTGGGATATATTTAACTCAAGTCATAATATTTGGGGGGTTGGAAGCCTGCTGTTTCACCAAGAAAGGCATTTGAATATTCTCAGTTCCAGAGAATTCCAAAGGCTCTGGGAAGAGAGTGAGGCGCTTGCCCCAGATTTGTCTGACACATCGTGGTCACGTGGACTCCATTAGTGGATGACTGAGACGTTGAGCAAGCAGCCTAAAGGAACGTTGTAGAAACGATGAAGAGGAGCCCATGAGTGATGTCAGCAGGAGGCTGATGCCTCTGGGCGTCCCAGGGCACTCACCCCACACCTCCCCAGAGGGAGGGGAGTTCTAATTGGCATTACTGCCTGCCTTGTCACCACCCCACCTTTTACACCCGATGCCAGTCTGCGGGGAATGCAGAACTGGAGTCCCGTGACCTGAGGGGAAGCCTAACCCAGCTCATCCCACTTCTGTTAAGAAAGCAAACGGAGCCCTGTCCTAATATTGGGAGTCACTGGTTTCTCCAAAGCCGCCCTGGCGAGGTAAGCACTGGCCAAAGGGTCAGATGCCCATAAAGCACAGAAACAAGGGTGTTATTATTTTATTTCTGAAGGTGTAAGACAGCCCTGAGGACTGTCAATTCACTTGCTTCCAGATGTTATGAACACCCTGTATTCTGAGTCTACATTGGAAGTTCTTTCTGTATTCTATGATGTAGTCCATTTCTCTGGTCTCGACCCTATTTTTTTCTGTGCCACTTCCCCAAGCCGAAGGGGGGAGTTTGGCAGGTCCTACAGTCCCCTGAGGTGGGTCCTGTCAGTAGATGGAGTGTGAAGACAGGCAGGAAAGCAACACGTTTTTGACTATAGGGCTTGGACACAAGCAGCTCTCAAGAGCGGGAGGAGAGGAGGGAGGGTGTTGCGTCCTAGGGCACCAGATGTTAGCTAGTCCCCTCACCAGTGGGAGCAGCTGGCTGAGACCTGCAGGTTGTCCAGGGCAACAGGTCCTACTGATGCTGCGAAGCATCTCACCAAGTGGAGGATCTAGGAGTCAGTCACGGGAGAAGGACAGGAGCCTGGTCCAGTCCCAAGCCATCTCAGGCCACTCTCACATCTGCAGCCTAAGCTGAAGCACTAAAGCCAGTGTTTGCTTCACATTTATGGGAACTGACATATGGTATAATTTTTTTTTAAATCTTCCAAGTTCCCTAGGCAGCTTTGACGTGAATATTAATACTAACATAATTTCATGATGATTAGAGAACACAATTAGGGGCTATTAATAATGACACAAATAATGACATTTAAGGCCTCATTTTAATTTGAGTAATATTCTGTCTGGTGGTATTTAAACATCTCTGTCTAGCACAATTAGTATAGTACTGGGGTACAGTCACTATTCACAAAATCCGTCAGTCCCACCTCACCAACCCACCTTCATGGCAAGGGAGAGAGATGAGGGCATGCTGCCCCACTCTTGAGAAACACTGGACAGTGCCTTCTGTCTTAGATGTGGCCTGGCCCCCAGAATAAGTCTCCAGAGAGAGGAACTTGTGTATAGATTCCAAGAGTACAAATTGGGGAAGATTGCTGGTGGCTGGAGCGCCCCGAGCACTCAGTCGTTCCATCTGTAGGTAGCACACTTCCCAAGACTGAGGCAAAGTGTAGGTTCCACATTTCCAGCTTCTCAGTGAAATCCTCCAGGACCTGCAGAATGTGGCTCTTCATTGAGGCCCAGGAACCTCTCTCACCCCTCTCCTTCAGTAGCACTGTTCCATTCTGTCAGAGCGAATCACCTATTCTATTGTAAGGATCTTCCCTTACCTACCTCCCCACTGGATGGCCCTGTGTCATCTGTCCTTCACCTCTCAACTCCTAAGAACACAGTTGGCTGTCAACACTTGCTTGCTGAGTGACTTAATGGGTAAATGACTACAGGTTCTACCTTCCATCTCTTGGGCATTGTTGAATCTGGTCCCATCACAACATCACAGAGAGCTCTGACCTGCATCTTTTGGATGTTTAAGGCCAACAGGAAACATTTGGGAGATGGTTGGGCTAGTTGAGGGGATGTGCAGAAAGGAAATGTCTGTGAAACATGAAGCTTCACTAGCAAAACACACAGAAGAAGCCAATGGCCCTTAAAAGTACCCAAGGTCCTTAACCGGTGCATGAAGCAATTAAGGGAAACACATTCTGCTTCCATATGCTTTGGAACTATAAAATTAATATGAAGAGAATCAGCAGACATGAGTGGACCTGAAGCTAGGTTTTCTCCCAGGTCTCTAAAGCAAAAAAGAACAGAAACCACAAACTTCCTGACTAAAGAAGGAGGGGCTGGACAGAAGGAGGGAGGGAGGGAGGAGAAAAGGGAAGGAAGGGAGGGGGAGGAGGAAGAGGAAGAAGAGGAAATAGAAGAAGGCGAGCATATTGGTTGAGTGTTTATCATGTGCTAGACACATGAATTACTTGATGCTCACTGCCTTCTTTGATCCTCGGAACAATCCTGCAAGATATATATTATTTTTATTCTCATGTTGCCAGTAGTGAAACTCAAGTTCACGGGGGTTAAAGTCACATGTCTGGTCACACAGCAGTATGTGGCTACACCAGGCTTCAAATCCATGTCTGTATGACTTCAAAGCCCCAAACTGTAACCACACATTGTCCTGGGACAGGTGGCAGAGGACCACGTGGAGGCTTTTGTCACAAGAGGGAGGAGACAAGGCAGCCGTTGTTGTCCCTCCCACCGAAGGATCCTGCCGGGTCTGCAGGAGGAGAAGTGGAAATCCACTGGCCAAGGGCCAGCACAGGGAGCCCCAGAACTGATGAGGGCTGGAAGTGGGCCCCCTGGAATGGGTGGCACTGGACATGCCCAAAGACAGGGTTGGCAGGCAGCCACCTCCAGCACAGGCTGATGGTATTTTGGCAGAAGTCAGTGAGGCTGCGGAGGCTGGGCCAGGGCCTGCGAGCAGCAGGGGAAGTTAAGTGGAACCCTTTCTGGGTAATTGACTCTGTCTGCCCATAGGACCCCTGCCAAGCCCAGGCAGGCCTGGCCTGACATGCTGCAACCTGCCTGGTGCCTGTTCTGCAGAGGCAGAGCCCCTGGCTGACAGCAGGCTGGTAATGTTGTTCTAAGACTCACCCCTTCACTTGCAAGCCTCCTTTTGTCTGAATCCCTGATGCGTAACTCAGGGAACCATCTGAATCTATGCCAGTGGTGGCAGTGGCAGCAGCAAGGTAGCCAGCAGGCAGGGTAGCATTGCATGGAGGACAGAGGGCTAGGGAAGGGGGTGGGGGTCCAAGCTGAGACCCCTGCTCACCAGCAGCCATGAGCTTGCAGTGAGCTGACATCCTCCACACCCCACACACACATGCACGTAATGGGATAGGGACAGCGAGTTCAGAAGGACACTGGCCCCCATCAAGGGATTCTTAAGGTGTCAGGAAATCTGTAAGGGCCCCAAAGTTTGTCACTCATCAGTTTTCTCCTCCCCAGACACAACACTGGTTTTCTATAGGGACTCACCACCATCTCCCAAAGTCTCCCTCTTTTCCCTAAGTCTATACCTTTGGGGATTCTGCCCACCCATCCCTCACACCTGGCCCTCCCCAAGGCAGCAGAAAGATACATCAGCTACTTTGACAGGGACCCAAGGTCCCAAGGTCCTGTCATGTGGTGAAAGCAGTTGTAAAGGGCATACATGGGGCTTATACCAGGGGGCACATGGATGGGGCTTCCTGGCACTCAGGAAGCAGGAAAAACACAGAAACAATTCCAGTGCAAGGCTAGACTGCCTACCCAGTGTTGCCTTTGTGCTCTGTGGTTACTTCTCACTCTTGCTTAGCATGTAGTTAAACCTAGCTTCTCGCTTCTGCACTCACCTGCACCTCTCCCAGTGCTGCTAGAACTCTGTGACTGGCCCTGCTATCCTCCTGGCTGAGGGTTATCCAGGGTGACACGTGAATCACCTCCACCACCATGCAGAAGTAGAGTAACCCTGATTCCACCTCCCCAGTGCTTCTCACCCTCCTCTACAGGGGACCCTCTTTGCCACAGTGGGAAAGACTAACAGGCTCCTAACTAACACCTGGATCTTCTAACTCTCCTTCTTATCCCCTTTTGTACATACCATAATCAGAATTAAATTCACAAAAGGTAAAAATTACACCCAACATTTATGAAGAACTTACTAGGCACCACAGATTTTCCTAAACACGCTGTTTGTCTTATTTATTTGATCCTTATAACAGCTCCACACAGTTAGAACTATTTATCTTTCTGGTTTTAGAGATGAGGGAACTGAGGCATAGAAACAGTGAAAAATTTGTCCAAGTCCACATAGACAGGAAAGATGGAGCCAGGATTCCAAACTTCCTCTCTTATTCATAAGTCAAAAATAGCAATTATCATATTACACTTGCTTTCCCTGCAAAAGTTTTGGGATCCTTCCACCTCTGTCTGCCCCACCATAAATCCCAACTCCTTGGCATTCCACGCTTTCAAATGTCTGTCCTAACCCTTCCTGCTCTGCCCCTTCTTCCTCTCTGCGTCATGGCCCACGGTGCCACTCTCTCTCCCCCGTGCACTGCCAACCTTGGTACCTTTGTTTCCAGTGTTCCTTCTGCTAGTGACACCCTTCTGTCACCCATGGATACCTGCCCCAAATCCCCTATCTTATCTCCTACCCCAGCTGAAAGCTAGCCCTTGCCTTTTCGCAACCCTAGGAAAGCTGTTTGTTCTGGTGGTAAACCATAGGCCTGGGACATCCTGGGTTCCCAAGCGCACCCTTTCATTATTGGCTGTGTCACCTACAGCAGGTAAATTTAACCCATCTGAATATCACTGTCACCATCTGTAAATAATGGTACTTATTTAGAATTGTTGTCAGGATTAAAAGAGGACATTTGGGAAAACACTGGTTTCTCCTGGACTCTCAGTCAAAGTGGACGTTCTTCCACTCAGCCTTCTTCTGCCCAGTAGTCATCATGTGTCCCTTACATTTTAGCTACGGGGGTCCTCCAGGGAACTGTGTAACCTTAGGCAGGTGTTATGTCCCATTGGTCCCTGCTGTGCCCTAAACGCTAGCCATGTACTAAACATTGTTCAATAAATATATTTTGTATGAACCCATTTAAGTTCTTGACCAGTGTCAGAACCCAGCAGAGGGCGTTGACCTCTATCTACCTGTCAAAAAAGGCAGATCCAGATGACTTCCATGGTACCTTCAACCTGAGAGTCTAGAACTTGAACCTTCTCCCCCGCATAATGAAGTTCTGCAAAATACAGAGCTCTGTGCTATCTAATGCTCTTTGTTAAGCAACAATATCAGCTTGAGGTCACACTTGCTCTTCACATCCATTTCTAGCCCCTCACATTTTTCTCCTCCCAATTATTTTTTTTCCAGGGGTCTGGCATTTTAGTCCACACCAGGAAGCTGAAGTTCTCTGGCAGCCCCCAAACCACGGCTGCCACTGGTGGAGAAGTCAAACTGGCAAATAGAAATGTCACTCAATCATTTCCCAGTGCTTTCCTCTCCTTGCCCTTCCCCACTGCATATAATGAGAAATTCTTTTTGCCCAAATATTGTTTGAATTTCAAATACACAATTTCCCTGGGGGTGACCAGATGAAAAGAGAAATCTGGTTTGCAACATAAGACCTCTATGCAGAAGCTGCACTGAGCGAACACCGAAACTAAATTCTTATTGAGCTCCTTGAAATGACAGGAGCACATCAAGGCAACCAAGTTCCATCCCCACTGTGGTGTGCTTAAATTATTTTAAGCAAACACCAAGAAAGCACCCCTCAAGGGGTAAGAAAAGAAGGGAGGATTTAAACACAGTGGGCAAAATGATAAATCTGCTTGTGGCGTCTAAACTGTCCCTGGCAGCTACTCTAGCACTGGCCTGCCAGAGTGCCTCCTGCCCATGCAGTCCCTGGCTGTACACAGATGGGGTTCCTAAACAGAGGGAGTACAGAGGTCCTTACAAGATCCTGGGTCAATGACTCTCAACCCAAGCTGCGTTAGACTCCCCTACAGTATTTTAGGAAAAAGACCCCACAAAGGACAAATTAAACGAGAGTCTCTGTGTGTAAGGGTCAGATCTCAGAATTTTATTACAAGCTTTCAGATAATTCAAATGTGCAATTAGGGTGAAATAGATGAATAGATTTGGAGTAACACCCCTGAAATGGCAGGTAAACTTTCGTATGCATGAGAACGCATATGCTTTGTTGCAGTGTGGAATCACACATTTTAGACAGTTCTCAAAAATATCTGCAAGCAGAGATGCACACCTGTAATCCCAGTTACTCAGGAGACTGAGGCAGGGGCATGGCAAGTTAGAGACCAGCCTGGGCAATTTAGCAAGACACTGTCTCAAAATAAAGAGGATTCCAACCTCAATAATGCAAAACAAAAAAAAATTATGCATATATGCATATATAGGTTCCTTTCACCTAGAAAACCATATGCTTCTAAGATTTTGTTATTAAGAGTCAATTGTCGGGCTGGAGAGGTGGCTCAGCAATGCTAGTTCAAACCCCAGCACCATGTACATAACAAGGTCTTAGAGCAACCAAGGCTGCATGAAAAACTAAATAAAAAAATTGTTCCTTTCTCTCACTGTCCCTCTCTCTTAAAACAAAACAAACAAACAAACAAAAAAAAAAACAGAAAGAGAGAGTTAATCGTCAATGGGCAAACAAAAGGTAGGTCTCTAGGTCCTGGCAGAATGACCCTTTGTTGATCTGGATCCCAAAGGGTGAGATGTTGTTAATGGAGGGGTGGGTGGAAGGGATAGGGACACTGATGGGGGTAAAAGACCCACTGAAAAACAGAATGCAGCGTTGTTACAGGGAAAAACTGGGCACTTGGTATGATTTGTTACTTAGGCAGCCTTGCCTGTGACTCAGCTGACAGCTGTGCCTAACTTGGCCTCTGCATCTGGACACCAGAACCAAGTCCATAGAGAGCAGCAGTTTCCCAGGATCTCTTATTCTAGGAGCTCATCCTCGTGGCTTCAGTGCACACCACACAACTGGCCTGAAAACCAGTTTGCAAGTGTGTATTGCAGGGCTGCAGTGAGGCAGATGCAGGGAGGACTGATAAAGGAAAGGGACCAAGCCCCTGAATAGTGTCCCCAAGATCAGAAAGGCCCCTTGGAGCCTGTAGTAATATCTGAATAAGATTCAATAAATGGGGGGGTGGAGTTAAGCCTCATGCAGATATCTAAACTGGGCTTAAAGTGACCCTTTTACCAGTTGCCCTCCAAGTACGGGGGACCATTCTTGCATACCTCCTCCTGCCTGCTGCCAGCCTGGCTGGATCTCAGAGTATGCTTCTGACAGCCTACAGCCATCCCTGCCTGTAGCACTACCCTTGCCAAAAGGCAAGAGGGCCAGTCTTGGGCTTCGCATCCCCAAGTCAGCTGCCTAAGTGCTCAGCCCTGCTCATGAAAGGGCCCCCTCTTCCTCTCTTTTCAGCCCTGTGCTCTAATTTATCCTCCCCTTTGATAACCAACTCCAAACACATTCAGCCGAGGCCGGGCCATCAGTGCACAAAGGCCTGTGCTCTCCAGGCTGAATGCAGCACTTCACTCTTGGGGGGATTTCTATAGAAGGCAAAATCCACCAAACAAGCTATTACACTTAAATCAGACAATGCCTGAGGTGGCGGCGAGGAGCCCAGCATTAATGACTCAGCTAGCAGCGGGCTTCTCTGTTTTGAAGCTCTACCCCAGCATGGGAGAACAACCCGCTGCCCTTCCCAGCCTCTGCCAGATCCTTCTCCTCCTGCTCCCAGACTCGAAGGTGACCCTCTGTGCTCTCTGAATCCTGAGCCCCAACTCCCTGAAGGCCCACTTCAACTGACTCCTGATTCCCTCTCTGCCTGGGAAAAAGAACAGAGAGGAGAGAAGTCCATTGGCTCCCCTCTCTCTCCTTCATGCTAAAGAAGGGAAACCATGGTAACTGTTAAGAGTCAGAGTCAGCTGGTGACAGAGCCAGAACTAGAACTCTGATCTCTTATCTCATTCCATTAACACAAGAACTAATATAAACCAGACGATGCACATAATATGCACTTAGCGTGACTGCACACAACTGCACTCAATAATGTCAGCTGCTGTTATTTGTTGTAGTGGTAGTGGCATCGTTTTTATACAGTCCGTCTACTGGTAGAGTGCCTCGCATGAGGCAGGCAGTCTGCAGGGTGCCTGGCATAAGACAGTGAACATGAACCTGACTCAGCCTTGGCCTCTGGAGCGTACACTCAAATGGGAGATTCCAAGGGTGATAGCATAAGGAAGGAACGGATGCTTCAGGAAGCCACTGTCTCACATAGATTTTACAAAGTCACTAAGCTACAGCTTAATGAAAAGAAATTGGTGTCTCGACTCAGACTAAAGTTCACCAGGTGAAGGGAGGAGGGGGAATGAGGGGACAGGCCAGAGTACACATAGCTTTCTAGGTGAAGGGGATAACCAAGTGTACAAGACTAATGAGGAAGGCGAAAGTGAATGAAGACAAGAAACAACTAAGAAAAAAACATCGGCGTGCAGGTATCCCTGCATATGATCGGGTAAGGATGGGGTGGACGGAAGCTAGTGGTTCTGAGACCTGGTACAGGAGAAATAGGCACAAAGCATCTCACAAATGATGTGGAAAACCACAGAAAGGAGTCTGGACTTAGTCCTGAAGAGTAAGAGATGGATGATCCATGGACAAGTTGGAGATCGCAGCCCCAGCTATGGGAACTGGATTGGGGGTGGAGAAACAGGAGGATCAGGTAGAAGGCCAGGCACCAGCTCAGCCCTTGTTCCATGTTCTGTTTCAACCAGTAGGTTGGTTCTCATCTTCAATCACCAAATGAGTCTCACCATTAAAAGAAATCATGGAGGGCTGGAGCAGTGGCTCAGCTGTTAAGGCACTTGCCTGGAATGAGCCAGTTCGCAGATTCAAACCCCAGCACCACATACACAACAAAGTAACAGAGCAACAGAAGTCATATGAAAAACTAAATTTAAAAAATTGTTTCTCTCTCCCTCTCTCTCTCTCTCACTGTCCCTCTTTCTTTAAATAAATAAATAGCATCATGGAGGGGATATAAGCTGAAAGAAGAGAAGTGGGACAGACAGAACAATGGCTTTCCCTGAGGACTTGGGCTATTATTACCCAAAAATCCTGCAGCACCATGTGGTGAGATGATCTTAGCCAACAACCAGCTATGTGACCTTGGGCAACCTCTACTTCCCCATCTTCACAACAAGGACATTTACCAAGTAATTGGTAACCTGTCTGGCAGCCCTCACATTCTGTGTTTCCATTAGTTGAAGTATGTACCCTGGATTTTTATTCTAAGATGGCTTACTTTAAATGTTTATAAAACCAGGAAAAATGATTCTTATAATAGAGAAAGCACAGCTCATCAAAATCAGGTATCCTGAGCAATGATCAAAGACGCTTCCTCCTCTGGGTTCTTGTCATTTCATCCAAAAAAGACTTGGCTCTGACAGTAGCCAGGAAAAGCTTGGGAGCTGCATTCCTGAGCCGCTCAGGCCTTGCATGGCTGCCCCTGCATGGACCCTGCTCTTCAGGAAACCCTTTTTCCCAGGCCCTCTGCCCTCAGGCCTGCAGGAAGGAAATTCTGCAAAGAGCCACACACTCTCACTTTGGCCAACAGCTCTGGCAGCTGCTAAGGTAGAGGCCAAAGTTCCAAGGGTTTTGGGCAGGTGAACAAAAAACAAATTCAGGCTGGGGTAGGAGAAGAAAAAACAACCTCTGAGCTGTTTTTGGCTGGAAAATGTTCTTTATCCGTGGCTTTAGGACACAGCAGCATGGCATCCAGAGGCGCACAGCTGCATGGAACAATTCAAAAATTGCCTTGTTGGACTACAACATGCCAATTTTTAAAATCTAGAGCCATTTTCACTATTACAGTATGTGCAGCCTAAGCCTGGAGAATTTTCTTCTGGGAGGGAAAATTGATTCCAAGGTTACCATTAACCCCCATTATCACAGCACGCCCCATTCCAAAACTATTCTTGGGAACCAAGGGGGCTAAAGAAAGCTGTAGAGGCCCATGGAGAGGTTGGTGTCCAACATCACAGGTGCCTCCGGCCAAAGTCCATTAGCCCCATGTTTCAGAAGGGCATGAGAGCAAGTGAGATGGAAACAGGGAGAGAGAGCAGCATGGAAGAGCCTGGCACGTGTTTTCTCAGGAATTCCTAGGCTTTGCCAGCTTGCCCTACACATCATACTTCATTTGGATGGAGTAGTAACTTGCATGAGCTGAGCAGCAGGAGCAAGGCTGACACCTGCCCAGACCCCACCTCATTTTGACCTGAAGTCCTTGTTCAGATTGCACTCTGGCAGAGGCCAAAGCCGGATGTGGTGGAGGTGTGTCCTCCAGGAGCTGGCTTGGAGGCTGCTCATCCATTCCCCATGTATGTACCCAGCTGCACAGAGCCCATATCTTTCAGGTCCAGTAAGATAAGGCATCTGGTTTTGTCCACCTTAGGTGCTCCATATGGAAAAATCACACTCAGGCAGGAGGATTGCAAGATTAAGTCCATCCTGGATACCTTAGTGAGCCCTGATATGAAAAGCAGCTCATTAGTAGAGCATCCTTGAGTTCAGTCCCCAGTATCAAAAAAAAAGGAAAATCACTCTGAACCATTGTAAACACAGTCTAGAGTAAGCAAACCTTTATCACGGTATGCCGCCACCCCACTTCCCAAATCCACCCAGTCAAGAAGGCAGTGGTGATGGTGACCACCATGAAATAAGGAAAGACAACTATGTGGACAAGGGGGCAGCAGGTGTCCAAGGAGAGCTGCCCATTTGCTGATCTCACCAGCAAAGTTTTCCTCCTTTCTGATGACATAGCAGGAGGTCCTAGTCTTAAATTCAGAAAGCCCAAGTCTGGTTTCTGCCACTTGAACCTAGTTACTTACTAGTCCGTAAACATCTGTTTCTTTTCCTAGTGCCTGGAAGCCAAAAACAAAAACAAAAAACACCTGACAAAGTTGTCAACATTAAATGAGTTAACATAGAAAAGTGATATATAGTGCTCAACAGATTATATGCATCCTCACATACAGATATAGCATTGTCCCTGTCAACATAATGTTCCACCCAGCTATGCCATTATGTGTAAAGATAGTTAATGAATTAATGAAAGGGTTTGATAGCTATAGTATAAGTTAAATTATATACACATATAAACCATCCTTCTAAAATGTTTCTCTATTGTTCATGGAATAACACAGCCTGGTTCTCTTTGGCACAGGTGTTTGCTTCAGAGTCTGAGTGTTGTGGCTGTTTTGGGCCAATTTTGAACTTGAAAAGTTCCTTCTCCCCTGCCCCCAGCCCATCCCTGTCCCTCCTCCAGTATCCCCTATTAACCACTTTCCTCCTCTCTGCGCATGTCCTCTGCTCACCTGGCTGTCCTCCTCTCCTCTCTGGACTGTTCTCCTGAAGAGCACAGCAAAGGCCTCAAAGGCACTGGCAGTACTGAAGAGAGGCAGTCACCAATTCAGCACGAATATTCAAAGCATCTGCTATGGGCCTGCCCTGTGCTAGGCACTGGCACACAGATGGGCAAGACCCTTCCCAGTCAGTCCCTCCAGGGGTTCCCAGGAAAGCACAGGAAAAAGATATACACAATGCTTATTAGAACAATGCCCTGGGGAGAGAGGACAGGCACACCCTGAAGAGGTGGGACAGATGGGGGTCACCCGGAGGCTGGCCCACCGAGGGCGCCCCCAGGAGCCACACCGTGGTACCTTCCAGGCCTGTAGACACTGGGAAACTGACCTCTCTTAGTCACCGGGGTGATTTGTGTGGGAAGGGAAGGGAGCGCAGGGCTAAGTGCTGACGGGACGTCCCTGTCAACACAATGTTCCGCCTGGCCGGGCCTTCATATATAAAGATATTTAATGAATTAGTTAATTAATGAGAGGAGTTTGATTGATAGATCATATGGCGCTCGCAGCAGGGTGAGTCTGACCCTGATATCGCCGCCTCGGCTGCAATCCGTCCCCCTCATTGGTCGGGAGAGTGCGGTCGCTCCAGCAATTTGCATGCATTTAATGTCGCTCTTTAATAGGATGTAATGTTAGCGAAAGCCAAAAGCGCAGCAGCTGTAACTTAAAAGACAGCCCCATTACTGCAAGCCTTATAATTAGGGTAAGAGGGAGACTCGGTCTGCCATATGTTAAACTCTTTTGAGGTTAATAGCTCTGTAAGATTTTTGCAATTTAAAAAAATTACACTTGAAGGATGGTGACAAGGCTCATCAATGAGGCGCCTCTGCACCGGAGGGAAGGGCCAGGAGGTTCCCATGTACCCCAAGGCCCCTTTCCCCTGGGACAGGGCAAGGTGGCCCATCTCCTGCCAGAAGTCGCCCGGGTCTCCCCTCCTCTCCTCTCTGCACCGGCTTTTGCCAACCCGGTTCCATTAGCGCAAAGTGGCTCTTGCACTTCTCCGAATCGGATCTCGCCCCACCTGGCTCTTCTCAGCACCGGGCTTCAGAGGGTCCCGCGCATCCAGCGGAGAGAGGGTGGCGCTAGACAAGCTGGCGCGCACCAGGGCGGAGGAGAAGCGTCGCACGTGCTTACCTTGCAAAGTCCCAGGCAACTCCAGAGCAATTACGGGTCCCCGCAGGTTACCTGGTCTTGATTGCACAGCCGGGGCCCCAATCAGGGAACACGCAGCAGGTACTGCCCGGGGGAGGAGAGGAAATCGCCGGGAATTTGCTTGGTAATTACCTGGCACTAGGCCTTGAGGGTGTTTGTCACCTCTGTACCACAGGCCACGTGGCGACGCAAAAGCAATGTGAGGCCGCGTCCTATGCCCAGGGGAACAGAATCAGGCATGTGAGCCCTGGAGCGCTGCCCTTTGCACCCCACCTGCGACACGTAATAGGAGGGGCTCTATTGCACCCAACACCGAGTCCTTGAGGACCCAGCTGCACCCAGCTCTGTGTCTTTCCCAAGTCTCCCTCCCAGCAGTCCCGGAAGGGGGTAAGAGGAGGGGGACAGTCTAGAGGAGTCGCTGTAGAAACAGAAGATGGTCTCTGGAGACCGGCGCAGTCTCCTCCCGCACCGTCCCCTCCCGCAGTCTGCGCTCGGCGGGGAGCTGAGAAGAGCTGCCCGCTTGGCAGATTCTCTCCCCCAGGAGTTCTGCCTCCCGCATCCTTCCCCTCCCCCTCGCTTCCCCGCGGAGCGCGTGGGTGTCCGACCAAATTTCTGATGACAGACACTCCAGACAAAACAACAACAACAGAGAAAAAAGAAATCCCTCATTTTTTAAAAAAAGGGGACTCTTGTTAGCAGGAATTACAGGAGGGATAAAATTACTGCTAATTGCACAATTATCCGATTATCTCTAGTACCAAAAATACTTGAGATTCCCCCCACCGCCTCCAGCCATTTAAAGGATTCTCAGGGATGTTGCCTCTTGGAGAAGAGACACATCTTTCTTGTCAAAATTTGGAGGAACCAAAGGATATGAGCAAAGGAGATGCGTTGGTGAGCATGGCAAAGAAAAGGTACAAGGGGTCAAATGCAGTGCCCAGAGTAGGAGGAAAAGTTTGGGACAGGATAGGGAAGACTAAAGGTGGAAAGCGAGTAAGGCAGATGAGAATTCTCCTGAATTATGCAAATTAGCACTAAAAGGGATTAAGAGATTGCTTAATTCCAGCATTATCTCTGTTTTCTAGGTGAGATCGATAAGGTCAGGTCCCTTGTTCAGAGGCTTCAGAACTGGGAAGGACTGTTAGGATGATAGTGTTCGAGGGCAGATGGGGGACTGATCATACCTGGGCTCCTTTCCGTGCTGTCAGTGGCTTTTGGGGACAGAGATTTTTGGTCAGCTTCCATGGCCAAGGTTAAAAGGAAAGAAAACCCTTCTTTGGCTGGATGTGGTGCCCCCCTGTAATCCCAGTAACTAGGGAGGCTGAGGCAGGAGGATCACAAGTTGAAAGCCAGCCTGGGGAATTTAGAGACCCCCAACAATTTAGCAAGACCCTGTCCCAAAATCTAAAAAAATTAAAGGCTGGAAATGTAACTAAGTGGTAAGCACCCTGTGTTCAATCCCAGTACAAAAAAAAAAAAAAAGCCATAAAAATCTTTGTATTCAACATCTTGAATTGAAATGCTATTTATTGGTAACCGCTAAAAGTGGACCCAGCAGCAAGAGCTATCTTTTCCTTCTGCTTTATGATTTATAAAGCATTCCCATCTGCTTTCTCTTCTGATTCTGCTACCTACCCTGTTCTGTCACTTTCTCCATTTTAAAATGAGTTTAATTGAAATTTTTAAAACTTAAGAATTCCCAAGGTCTCAGGTCTTCTCACCAGAACACCGAAGATTCCAAGACCAGGGTCCCTGTGCTACATCTGGGAGCCTTCCTTGGGGAGAGGAGCCAGGACTTGAGGGATTTCTCTACACAGTTCTGATAACATGTAAATAAGGTGCCGAAGCTGGGTTTCAAGATTTTCTTTACACTTGCTATTTTTATAGGTCAGTGGCTCAGGCTGTCTTTCCGCTTGAATGTGGCCCAGTCATCTGGAGCTATTTTCCCACGGGAAGGCCCTTCACTTGGTGCACCAGCCTGAAATGTCACTTTTGGGTCACCAACAACACTATGGCTCCTTGATGGAAGAGGCACTGGAAGGCCCTCAGTGCTCTTCCTCTTCCCTGCCTTCTATCCTGTCAGCCAATCAGGATTAGGAGTGAATCTGTGATCTTGTTCCCCAGCCTCCCAGCTGCCACATCTGGGAAAAGCAGAGGTTTAGAGGCTTTCTCTTCATGACCTTGGGAGTGCCCTGCAGATTTGAGGGCCACTGCAGCTTTCCGGAGACTCCTTGGCAGTCTAAGTCATTGCTCCGTAATCACCACGTCCCCACCATGCGCTGTCCCGCTGAGCACCAATGGTTGCTTCAGATTACCATCCACAGATCAATAACAGGGTGATTACTGGACCTTGCACAGCCAGCAGGACTCACTCTGGAGGTGTGTGGAGCCGCATGCAGGAACATAGGTTCCCTTCATTAGGGCAGCTGGGCTCCAGGTGAGACCAGCACAGGGCACTGTGGAGCCATGGCTCTGAACTAAAGGTGAAGAAGACAGAGGTGAACTGCCTGAGAGTGCCTGACCCAGGACTATTCACACTTCTCACCAGCTCCCAGCGTCCTCCCCCCCCCCACACACACACAGCCCACTTGAGACAGATTAATGAAAAGTAAACAAATGGATTTTTCCCATCAAGCACCCCTTGATAGGAGGTCCCTTGGGCTAAGAGGTCAATGCTCAGTGAAGCAAGATGTCTGAGGCCAGTGCAGGCAAAGAGTGATAGCTGAGGGCTATCTCTTGACCAGAGCTTCCTTGACAAAGCCCCAGGCTGTGGGAAAACTCCCTAAGACTCAAGTCCTCCATTTATTCATCAAGCATCATACCTGTGATATAAATACCGAGGACACAAAGACAGATCAGACTTATTCTTCTAGGAGTATAAAGCCTATGGGAAAATAGACATATGGAGAACCTCAGAAGCCCCCAAGTTCAACACCCTCATATTACAAAGAGGAGGGAACTGAAGACCAGAAAGCAAAATGACTTGAGGGAGATGACACCGCCTGCTGGTGACAAGGTCCCATCTGGAACCTGGTGTCCTTCCCTCAACAAGGCAGAGTTAAATAGTTGCTGCCTCTCTGTGGCTTGGCCTAGCGGGAGCAGCTTGTTTTCCCGGCCTTTGCCACCTTCCTCACCTGCTTCTTTCTTGTAGGTTCTGATGCATGGCTAATAGCTACTCCTTCATCTTTCCTTCTCAGTCAAAAGTTTGAGGGCTTATTTCCACCCAGCAGAGGAATTGATAACATTTAAGTTATTGAAATGATGTAGACATTTCTTCTTCAACACTGTCTCTTGTCAGAAAGGAGAACTTTGACCAGGATGGATGTAGAGGAACTGGGGACAAGAAGAGAGGGCAGCACAGGTCAAGAGGAGAGGCAGTGAACCAGCCAGAGTCTTCCCCTGCTCCGCTGAGTGGGATGAATGCATTTCCTACTCTGCCCCGTGTTTCAGTGAGATGGGGCTGGGTATTTCTTGTGTTCTTCTAACACATCAGACAAGTTCCTGCCTCAGGGCTTTCTCACTAGCTATCCCCTTGCTGTGGTTTGGATGAATGTCCCCCAAAGGCCCATGTGTTGCAGGCTTGGACCCCAGCCTCTGGTGCTATTGGGAGTTGATGGAACTTTAAGAAAGGTGGGGCCTAGTGGAGGACTTCAGGTCATTCCAGGTGGGCCCCTGAAGTGGGAGTCGGATATGGGCTCTTCCTCTTCCACTCTTTCACTTCTGACCATGAGGCACAGTTTTGTTCCAATACACACTCCTTCCTTGATGCTCTGCCTCACCTCAAACCCAAAGCAATAGGGCCTACTGATCATGGTCATAGCCTCCAAAACTGAGAGCCAAAATAAATGCTTCTCTTTGTAAGTTGATTATCTCAAGTACTGTTATAGCAACAGCTGCCTGACGTATCCCTTATGTAGCCCTCCCCAGAAATCAGCATGACTCACTCCTTTACCTCCTTTAAGTGTGCTATGTCAGTGGAGACCTACTCTGACCTCCTCCTAGCACTCACCAGTCACCCTCTCCCTGCTTTCCAGTCCTCCATAGCTCTTACTGACATCTATTTGAGTAAATAATTTAGCTATTCATCATGCTTTTTGAGTGTTTCATCTCTGTCACCCTGGAAAGCAAGAGTCTAGAGGGCCAGGGCTCGAGTGTTTTGTTCATAGTACCTACAGCACTGGCAAGCACAGAGTAGATGCTCAATAAATCCTGGGCAAAGGCATGACTTAAATAAGGAATCAAGAGTCTTCAAATACAAGAACTGGGAGAGACCTTGAAGATAAACTAATCTGAAACCTTCAATTAGTGGTGAACAGAATGGAGTCTAGAGAGGGCTTTTTGTTTTTGTTTTTTGTTTCTGCAATGCTGAGGATTGAACCCAGGGCCTTTAGGCAAATGCTCTACTACAACTGAGCCCTACCTCTAACCCCCTCTCTTTTTCCTTTTCTAAAACACTTTCAGCTTCCTTCAGTCACTTGTTCATTCAGAAAGTGTTTATTTGATGCTTTTACTTACTAATCACTGTGTAAAAATAATTATTACCAAAATAAACATTATTATATTTTAATATAAAAATGTTGACTACTTTGTTTCAGGCATCTTGCTAAGCATGTTACATCCATGATCTCTTTTAAACAAGTCTAGTATTTGTTATCCCCTTTTACAGACGATAAAGTCTCAGAGAGGTTAAGTGACCTGCCCTACTTACACAGTAGAAAATGGAAGAGATGAGACCTGGGCCAGGCTCTGTTTGATTCCAAGCTCTTATACTATACAACTATATCCTGTTTTCCCCTCTCCTTTTTTATTTATTCCTGCCTCTGGGACCAAGTTAAATGGCCTAACCAAGGCAGCATGAGAGTCACCTAAGGTCACACAGAGCTGGAACCCTTTTGTAGCTGCACAATCCTCCTGCTCCAAACACCCCCTGGAAGCCACCTCTTCTCACCCCATCTGCTCTCCTGCTCCTGGCCCCACTCTGAGTCCCACATACAGATGCTGGTGTGATTCACAGCACCAAGATTGGTCCCTGGGAAAGAGGGCTCGTAAAACCTTACGGCAGCTTTATATCGTATTCTTAGCTTTTACAGGCGTGTGGGGCGGCTGAGGCCGGTGAGCAGCAAAGTGCCTTGAGCGGATGGGTGGGCCCCGTGGACCTGGAATTGGTGAGAGCAGCTGCCAGGAAGACAGTACCATCTTTTAGTTCCTGAGTAGGGGAAGATAAGACAAAAAAAGAAAAATGAGCATTCCTTTAGAGTCTAAAAGGTCCTTTCCCTCTTAGTGCCTACCAGGTGAGCTAGGTATACTTCCCGAGCCAGTGAGGAGATCAGCACAGAGAGGTTTGGAGAGCTGGAGGGCAGAGCCAGGACTCAGTAGTAGGCTTTCTTTCTGGAGTTCAGGTTTGGGGCTCTCATCCTGGGACCAGCAGGCATGGCACCAATGCTCAGTGACCCCAGCCTCATTTGTCACTGAGATAGCTCCCAGCAGAGTCCTTCTTTGAATGAGGTAAAGTCACTTGAAGGCACTGTTGTCACCACTCGTGGGGACTCAGTCCAGGCTCCTTCTGTCACTAGCACATTGCAGAACAGACTTCAAGTAAGTTGCTGCTACCAGCGCCCAAGGACTGGGAGATCTTGCCCATGACTATACTCCGAGGGCCCCGGCTCAGCTACTCCGTCTCCCCACTGCTCTGCAAGCCACACTGCCCATCATTTCTGTGCATAACCACAACTACAGCGGATGAGGGGGCTCAGAGTGACGGCCATGCCTCACAGCTGTAATCACTAACACTATCTTTTTTGTTTGGGTCACTCCTGAATTCCTAACCTAAAATCAGTAAAGTGGGTCTTGTCATCCTATTTTACAGATGAGGAAGCAGGCTCAGAGAGGTCAAGAAAAGTGCACAGTTAGTGACTGAGACACAGAATCTGAGCCTGATGTCCTCACTTAACTCCAGATCTCTTGCCTTTCTCATAGGTAAGGTTCTGGGAGTCCCAGAATGCTCCTGACTGCTCCGTTTGACAATGCTTCCCCCTGGTTGAAAGCCAGAGCTGATTTTTTAACTACTCTGACCCAAGAGGGCAGAGCTTATGGGCTTTCAAGCATGTCGCTGGGTGGCCCTTCTCAGTCCTGAAAGGCCTCCCTACCAACAGCCCCCAACAGACACACCTCTCAGATCTGCCCACTTAGTCCCAAGCTGGTCCATTCTCCATAAGCCAGGATCTTCCTCTTTTGCAACACCAAATTGAGGAGGTATGGTTACCGCGAAAATCATGTTGTCAGGTACCTTGCATGCTAAAATAAATGCCGACCCACATGGGAGCACAGTCAGCATATGTTAGGGTCCTCTTTCCTGGAGCTTCTCCTGTGAGGCTTTCCCAGGCTCAGCTCCCTGTGGCCCTTAGCTATGGTGATCAAGATTCTGCAGGAATCTCATCTTGTTTGGGCTTTGCCCCCAAGCCCCACAGTGCCCCCTTTATCATCAGTAGCTTCCTTTCGCCCACTCTGCTCCCCTCCCTGGAAGGCCCTTGCAGGGCCTGTTAGCCTGCCAAACACCCCCTCATCTATCAGGCACAGGTCCGCTGCACCTCCTCTCTGAAGCTCTTCCTGGTAAGCACCCATATCTCCCACCAGAGAAAATCAGCACCCACCTCCCACGCAGCCCTTGCTCCCACCTCAGTCAAGAAGGAGCTCAATACTGGGTCTGAGCGCCTTTTAAGAGCAAGGATACTGTTTTCTCTTTTGTCACCTGCAAGGCTTGTCACACAGCCTCATACTCCGCAGAGTCCATGTGTACGCACTGAATACATAAACACATACACAGATGAGCAATTGGCTGTGTGCTGGTGAAAAGAGAAGAAAATGACCCAGAGGTGAGTGGATACTCAAGATGTGATATATGCACACAATGGACATTTTGTTTGGTACCAGGGCTTGAACCCAAGACACGACTAAGCTATATCCCCAGCCTCTTTAATTTTTTTCTTTTGAGACAGGGTCTCACTAAGTTGCTTAGGGCCTCGCTAAATTGCTGAACCATGGCTTTGAACTTGTGAGCCCCCTGCCTCAGCCTTCAAAGTCACTGGAATTACAGGCAAGCACCACCACACCTGGCTCAATGGACTATTTTTCAGCCTTAAAACCAGAAAATTCTGATCCAGGCTTCAACATGGATGAACCACAAGAACGCTATGCTAAGTAAAAGAAGCAGACACAAAAGGGTAAGTGCTGTGTGACTGCGTGTTGCTGAGTTCTCCAATCAGTCACGGCGACAGGAAGTGGAAAGGTAATGGCCAGGGGCTGGGGCAGTGGAGAGCGGCGAGTTAGTGTCTAATGGGAACAGTTTCAGTTTAGAAAGATGAAGAATTCTGAAGATGGGTGGTGGTGACAATTTCCAACATTAATGTGCTTAACGACACTGAGCTAAAAGTGGTCAAGATTGGATATTTTTTATGCATAATATGCCACAATAAAAAAATGAAAAATATTTTTACCCATGAGCCCATGGTGCTGGAGAGAGCCTGAGACCTGTGGTCTGCACCATTTGGTCTTTGGTTCACTTGGTTTTTGTGGAAAGGGTGGGAGAATAAGACCAGGGGGAGAGCCAGCGGCACAGAGTGAGTATTTGGAGCAGGGCATGATCAGTGTCCAGACGCAGGCTCTTCCAGGAATGCTCTTGCATGAAGCAGGTTGGACCTTCACAGAACGAGTTGCTGGGGACTTGGTGACCATGGTGGAGACAGGAGCAGGGATCGATCATTCAGGTGACATTTGCCCTGTGCTGCCAGTTCCTCCCTTTTCCTTTGCTGTGTGCAAACAGAGAGAAGGAAACGACTAACATTTATGCTTGTGATACTCGATTCCCTCTGGCAACCCTGAGAAGTAGAATTGTTACGACTTAAGAGCTGAAGCAGCTGACTCAGAGAGGTCGATTAAGTTGCCTAAGATCACACTGGACAGGAACAGACTGGACCAGAATCCAGGTTTAAGTAGACAATTCAGAGCAGCCACAGAGGCTTTCCCACATCCAGGCACAGGGACAAAGGAGGTGAGGGGGACATGACCCTTGTCTACTGGGAAAACAGACCCAAGGATATTGTGATTCTGTGCAAACTGATGGATGTGTGCCCAGGCTGCACTGGGATAGAGAGGAAGGTTCAGGAAGGCTCCTGAAGGGGACGCCAGCAGGGGACACTTTCAGGTACCCCTGAAGCCCTCTCTGGGAGTGTCGCTGCTCACCCCTCCCCAAGGCTACAGAACATGAGGTCTCCGGTCATCCCACTGCACTGACTGAGCACACTCCAGAGTAACTGGCTCCAGACTGCCCCTCCCTGCGGCCACTCTAGCCCACCGCAGCCAGTGAAAAGTCACATGTGGCCTCTACCTCATGGAACAGGGTTTGAAAGATACATACATACTCACATTTTTATTCCTTAACTTGCATAAAAATACAGCTGTTTGTCAACTTGCAGGCTCGGCATTTCTGGGCTGCTTTGCTTTCCACAGCCCACACCCTTCGGTCCCTGAGGGGGCCAGAAAAACAAATGACAGCAGCTTCCTTGCTCTGAATCCTGAACCCTTACCAGAACGGCCTCATGCACATCCTCTGCCCCCAACGGTGGTGGCCAAGGTGCGGTGGAAGCAGGTGAGCCTCTGCAGGGAGAGACCCTGGCATGAAGTCACTCTTCTCTGGAAAGCTACTGGGGGACAACCCGCAAGTGCAAGGTGACCGTGCTCTTCACCTGAGCAGCTCCCGGCAGGAAGGTCTGACTCTAAAAATTCAAGGCAGTGTGATACTGGAGAACTCATTTATTGAGCAGCTATCATTTGCACTTTCTTGGCTAGGCACTTTGGAATTCTCAGCGGTAGCTACAACCTGGAGGGGCAGCTGACAACTAACGAGAGTGCACGGCAGATTAAAGTGTCAAGAAATACATCCTGCATGCTCTAAAAGTTCAAGGGGGAAAGAAGATGCTCAGAGCCTGGCCTCCTCCAGCCAGCCAGCCTATAAACGCAAGTAGCCTGGGGGCTGCATCTCCAGGACAGTTGGAGCAGACTGAATCCATGACAGGAGCCATTATTCTTCTGACATAGATGAGGCTGTGGCTGTGCATTGACTACTCCTGTCCAGGCAGGCAGCTGAGACTGCCCCAGCCTTGGAATAGGAGAGAAGGAAGACACTGATGCCCCAGCCAATCTGGAAAAACACAGTACAGGCTGGGCAAAAACAGTCCAAGATAAGAAAACTCTGGGTCCAATCCTGGCTCTTCCACTCCATAGCTGTGCGACCTTGGGGGCAACATTCAACCTCTCTGAGCTTCAGGTTCTCCATCTACAACACGAAGTTGACAGTTCTTCCATCTCAGGGCTGTAGTGAAGATGAAATTGATGATGTGTTAGTCAGCTCTTCATGTTGTGACCAAAATATCCAACATGAACAACTTAGAGGAGGAAAAGTTTATTTTGGGCTCCAGGTGTCAGAGCTCTCAGTTCATGGTTGGCTGACTCCATTGCTCTGGGTCTAAGGTGAGGCAGCACATGATGGCGGAAAGGCATGGTGGAGGAAAGCTGGGGAAGCACAGAGATGGGGAGAGAGAGAGCAAGAGATGCACCAGAGGCAAAATATAAACTCCAAAGGCCACTCCCAGGTACCTAATTCTTCCAGCCATATCCACCTGCAATAGACCTGTCAAAGTATCCGTCCATCAAACAGATTCGTCCACCAATTCGGTTTCAGCTCTCATAATGTAATCACCTCACCGTTTTCCATGTTGTCTTACAAGGCTGGTGACGTCTCTTGTCCAAACTGTAACAGGTGCGTGTGAAGGCTTTAGCGCGGACCTGTGGTCAACGACAGCTGGTGCTATTAGTGTTGCTGCTATTCTATTATTATCATTAACCGAGCCTTACCTGGGTATTCCTTTGGGCCACCAGTTGATCTGATTGATTTATTCCATATTCAGGTAGGTCATGTGGTGCTGGAAATCTCCCAGTGCTGCTTGGGACATTGGTGAATATGGCCCATGACCCAGTGCTGTTATTAGTCTTTGAAACAGGCTTGTTGAGAGAATTAAATGAGCTATCCTCATGTAAAGAGTACCTGGCAGCCCCTGGCATGGAGGAAGTGACAATGTGGTACCGAAGCAGAGAAGGAAGACTACAGGCACACGCAGGTTTGAACGCAGTGTGACCCTGAGCAATTATTTAAGCTCGCTCTATTCGGTATCACCACTTGTGGACGGAGCAGGGGAGTCACGGCGCTCACCTTGTGGAAATGCTGGGGATTCAGTGAGGAGACACAGATCACACTGGAGTGCCTGGCCTTGGGTAAGTGCTACATGAGCGCTTGCTGACGTTACCAAGCCATCTGTCAGTGTCTGCTGTGGTCGAGAAAATCCAGGTTTTCATTTTGGCTCCAGCCACACACAGCTATGTAACAGTAGCAAATGATTTAACTCTCTGAGGTTTCCTTGCCTGAAAATCAGGGATGGTACTGTCCACTCCACTTACCATGGTGGGTTAATGTGACAAAGTGCTTTGTAAACGGTAGGAATAATTGAAGCATAATGAACAAATGAAAGAATAAAGGTTAATACAACAGTGTATAGTCATTTCTTTTTAATTTGAGGTAAACATGAAATAAATATGCATGCTTGTTCAGACAGTAACATTTTTTTTTAAAGAGAGAGGGACAGTGAGAGAGACAAAGAAAGAAACAACTTTATTTAGTTTTTCACATGGCCTTCATTGCTCCAACACTTAGTTGTGTACATGGTGCTGGGGTTTGAACCCGGGTCCTCATGCTTGCCAGGCAAGTGCCGAAACCACTGAGCCACCGCTCCAGACAGTAACATTTTTAAAAAAATAACTAGTAGGATTTAGCTGGTGAAATAATGGGCTTGGGGACTTTTGCTTTTTACCTTAAACTCTTCCATACCTGAGTAAAATTTTTGAAAATAAATGTGATTCCCTCCTATAACTTACAACCAAACCAACATTTTCCTGAACCTTATAAAGATTCTTTCATATAGATCTTCTGACACTTTGGGCTTTTCCTTTTGACCCTTAAGTCAAAATGCACAGGCCCTTGGCCCTTCTCCACTCCTGGCCTCAGTCTTTCTATCTGTAAAATAAGATGGTCGTTCCCTTTTCACCTCTCAGCTTTACAAGTGATATCTATTAAAAATAAAAATAAAGGCAAACAAAAAGAAAGAAAGAAAGAAAAGGTGTTTTGAAGCCAACTTACTACCCTAAACCTAAAATCCAGGAGCTTCTAGGGCTCCCACCCACAGCCTGAGGAAAGCAAAAGTGACCTCTGTTTCGCCCTAAGGCTCTCCCTTGGTGTTCAGGATGTGTTTGATCCTTCCAGAGCCTGAGTAAGACCAGGCCTCCCCTCCCATCCAGACTAGCAGGAGAAGAACCAAATCCATCACCCTGAAGAGCCAAGCTCAAGGGTCCTGAGCTGAAGATTCCCTGAAGGCCAAGTGGGCTGCTCAGTGTGGGAGACATGGGAACCCAGGCTGGGGTGCAGCTTGAACCCCTGTCCCCGCCTGGTCCCCCTCCTCTCTCTGCGCCTCCCTGGAGCCTGCCCTGCTCTCAGAAGCCTGGCTGCCCTCATCCCGTCTGCCTTCCCTTGGGCAGCAGCTGCTTGGTATTCACCCCGAGTCGTCCTTGCCTGCCTCCATTTGGAAAAGTCTCTTTTTGACCTCTCTGTGTGTCTCTCGGTTGCCTTTGTGGGGAGGGGGGAGCAAAAGGGAAGGGAAAGAGAGGCATCTCAGCATTTACCTAATTAGTGGTAATTAGAAGGCAGGGCCCTGGCGCTCTCCTCACAGCTGCTGGAAGGACAGAGAGCTGGAGAGTAGCTGCTAAAGGGGCATTGGACACACCGAGCCAGCCAGCTCCTGCCCCACACCTCCCGCTTCACTCCCCACCAGCGGACACCCTCATCTTTCTCCTCCCAGGTGTTATTTCTGGGGTTTGCCTTTGATTCTCAGTCCCCAAAACAGCAGCCTTGGATTAAGTCAACCAGGCCCCACTGTGGCCCAACACTCCCCTAGAGGCTGGTTCCCATGGCAACCCAAGCCACGCCCACAGGACATGTGTCTCGTGATGGACAGGCTGCCTTCAGAGAGCACCCAGGCTTTGAGTTACCCTGAGCTACTCTGCTCTGGTGCAGACATCCCTGCAAAGCTGAATAGCAGGAGCCTCCCATCGCCCTCTGATGGGGTCAAAATTCCCTTTCACTTGAGCCCGGGGAAGCAAGTCTCTAACTGCAGAGGAACCTCCAGCCTGATGGCATCCCCAGTGGTCTGCACGTGCATCCCTCCTCAGCCTCTCATCTCAGTAGGTGGAATGAAAGTGAGAGACTGTTTATCGGAAGCATGACCTGCCCTGACCCCAATATTAGGCACCAGCTGTTTGGTACTGACCATCCTGTCGATGTTTATTAATGATTCTGATTAACCTCTATGGAGATCCACTATCTGGAAGCGAGGGAATATACTATTAATTCCCATCTGTGCCGGATTACTTACAGTTAGTGGTTGGTGCTTTTCCATGGTCTCACAACACATCTTAATCAGATGGTGAGTGGGTTTAATTAGCCGAAGTATAGGTTTTATTTTTTTTATTCATATAACTACTTAATCTAATGGAAGCCTATTATCTGTGGCTTTTTTCCCATGCATAATTATTGCTGTTTTTAATTGATGGTGCATCAGGGGTTGCGGCTACAATATGGCAGCTGGAACACAAAGTCGCCTTTCCCCAGAATGAAGGTTGAGAAAATGAGTTGTCAGTGCGGCATCAGATTTCTTGTTTTCATTGAGATGTGAGCTCCCATGTGGAAGCTGCTGGCTCCTGCCAAAAGAAAGAAAATGTGGCTCTCAGCTGGGTGACCCCTGGGCTTCACTGCTGCAAAATGCCCTTCAGGAGCCCTGGGGCTGGAGCCAAATCAGGAGCAGCTGGGAAAGATAGCTATTTGTCAATCCAACCAGATCATAAGCAAACCCGGGCAGGGACCTGGTCTTTTTCTTGTACTGCTTCCTTCATCCCACAGGCCCTGCCTGGGATAGACTCTCCATGTTCTTGCAGTGGATTTAACTTAGAGCTGAGATGGTGTGAGAAACCTGGACTCTTGCAGAGGAAGTCATTTGTCTTGAACATGAAGATGAATCTAAAGCTCTCACTTTGAACAGCTTTCAAATTTGGATGGGGGTTTCATCCAGCCTGCAGAAGACCCCAACTGCTCCCATTTAGAAATAAGACCCTGATCTCCAATGGATGAACTGCCAAAATTCCAATGACCATTTGAGATAGAGTGAGATAGCTAAGAACCAAAAAGTGTCCCACTTATCCAGATGTGTAGGAGAGATAAACAGAAGTGCAGAATGATATCTGTTCAAAAGTATGACCCATCCATTTTCTAGTGACTTTAGAATATTTAGACTTCCTATGAATCAGCTACTTCTAGGGGTTGGTGAGCAAAGATCCCTGCTGGCTCAGAATGGAAGGATTCTAGAGCTTTTGATAATTTTCAGAGTACCTTGGACCAAGCAGGAATAAGGAGCTCTGTTCAGCTCTAGAGAAGCTGAGATAGCAGAGAGATTGTCCCTCCTACTCTCTCAGCACCCCTTCCCCCACACTCCTCCTTGCCTTCGGCTCCCTCCTGACCCTTAGCATCAGTCATAGGAAATCTGCATAGCTGGGTTCAAAGACTTATTTCCCTTCCTGCTTGTCTCTTCCTGTTAAATAATGTGACACAGAAAGGAGGCCATGGAAGAAAAGGTGCCAGGGCTTTCTGGTTGAACTGCCTTTTCCAGGACAGTCTGGGTGTCTGGGGCAGGAGGTAAGGACTTTCTCTCCCAGCCTACTGCTATGGTGGGCTATTGTTAGTGCTGGCATTGGGTTTATTCCTTCTTTCCCATTTTTCAAAAATATTTGTGCAGGGACTTCTGTACCTGACCCACAGTCAGCAGCAGACAGGAGCCACGGATTCCTCTTGCAGCGTTTTACAGGGTGACGGATCAGATAATGTACACTTAGCGAGTGCACAAATAATGTGAATCAGGGTTGGCATAGTGCAGTGAGGTGTAAAAAAAGCAATTTGAATTGTTCTAGGGAAACGCCAGAGCCGCTCTGACATGCTTGCTCGACAGCAAGCTGCCCTGTGCCCCTCCACAGGGCTGAGCTCCAGGCTATGGCTGCCCGGCGCCACTGGCCTGCAGGGGTGCTGTCCCTGGTGGGGAGGAGTGCTGCATCCACACAGAGGAGGGAGAGGACACCTGCAGCTGGGTGGCTCAGAGCTCTGCCTCCTGCTGGAGGGGACCCTTTCCCCACTGCTCTTAAGACTCTCGTGGGAAACGAGTGAGAAAAACTAAACCCCGGGGCTGGAGCGGTGGCTCAGCGGTTTCGGCGCTTGCCTGGCAAGCACGAGGACCCGGGTTCAAACCCCAGCACCACGTACACAACTGAGTGTTGGAGCAACTAAGGCCATGTGAAAAACTAAATAAAGTTGTTTCTCTCTTTCTCTGTCTCTCTCACTGTCCCTCTCTCTTTAAAAAAAAAAAAAAAAAATTAAAAAAAAAAAAAAAACTAAACCCCGCATCTTTGGAAATGACCGCACAGCAGCAGGCAAGTTGATGCTGTACGCCTGTCTACTTGGGAGGATCTCTCTGTGGTCTCCTTGGACTTATAGAAGTCCTCCAGTCCATCCCCCTGCCTCCAGACAGAGCTATGCCTCCTCTCCCACACAACAAATGGGTTTCACATTCATTGCAAAGACTCTCCAAGGGAAGGAGGTTTGGCATCCTCTCTTAGTCACCTGTTCTAGTATCTCACAACGCCGCCCACCCTCCGGAAGTTCTTCCATCCAGCCTAAATCCACTCCTTCAGGCGGCCTTCCACTCACATGTTGTTGTGAGGGCCTAACCATGTCTGGAGAGCTGATGGCACGTGTGCTTACATGTGCCTAAGCACCGACTGGACACCGTGCTGCTTCCAGGCACTCCTGATGAGCAGGTTGCCAGCTCATCTCTTAGGTCTGGCCCCTCCCCAACACACACACACACACACACACACACACACACACACACTGTCCTTTCTCCCCTGGTTGAGCCTTGCGCTTGCTTGCTCAATCCAGCTCCTACTACCTGAGGACACTCTGCAAGGGGTGAGGCTGATTCTGCCTGTGCTGGCTCTGTGGGCCTCTGCTCCTGTAACCCCTCCTCCCACCATGCAGCTCCCCAGAGTTTCCCGTCCAGAGCTGGAGATAGGCTGTTTATCACTGTGACACCTGTCCGGCAGCCCTACCTTGCAAAGCCAGGGAGTTTCTGCAATCCTCTCAAACCTGGCTTCCCCCAACCCTAGCCATTGTCTCCTAGCTCCCCGGGGAACCAAGGCTATGAACACAGAAGATGGTCATTAAAATGGTTTAGATTTATTTTTCAATAACCACGAGCAGACGTTGCCAACCTTCCCCATTAAATCCCTTCAGCAAGTCAAGTTCCAAACCTGAAACTCAGCATCTGGGTGCTTTACGAGACCTGGTCACAGGGAAAGTGGCAGGAAATCTCTTGATTGTTTCAAATGAAAGCCGATTACTGGGAGTGAGGGAGTTTTCTGGTGGTTCAGGAAGCTGAGAGGGTTGGGGATAATGGATGGCCAGCCTGCCGGCTGCCCACCTGCATTACTTACCTCAGAGTGGTCAGGCGGGGAGCCCAGCACAGATTAAGAAGGCAAACAAAAGGGAAGACAGGACAGGCCTGGGGACAGGCAGCCTGCTGAGGGACTGGCTGAGGCCTCCAGATTTTTTTCCCAGGAAATCTGGGGACACATTTCCATGTTGTCTTTGCATAAATTTATGTGCTGATTTGCATACATTTGCATTTTTGCCTTCAAAACACCCAAACTCCCAGAATATAAAATAAAATGCAATTCATTAATTAATTGGTATGATAGATGACAAGTGTAGCTATACTAAAAAATACAGGATCAGTTGGGGGGGCCCTGATCAAGGGACAGATTTTCTAGGTTGTCCCCCTAAGCCAGCATGGATCTGGGGATATGGGGCAACCTGTTGTGAAGTTTTCGTTGTTCCCCACTGGACCGTGGCCCTAGAGAGCAGAAGCACGCAGAACTGTTTGATCTTCATATCCCTGGGCTCTAGCATGGGCGCCTCACATGCTGTTCATAACCATCTGGAGAAAAACAGAACCAGTAACTAAGCCAGTAAAGGACGGTGCTGTAAACTTATGGCTCAATGGTAGTTCAGAAAGACCTAATGCTAACCCCCCGAGAAACAGACTAGACAAGGTTCAGATGAGCCCTTAGAGGGACCCCGGGGACAAGGCCTTCACAGACCTGCTGAACAGGATATGGTTCTGCTGAAACCCTGATGGGGAGGAAGTCTGGACCTAAACCTGGAGGGAGTAGATCTCTTTCTGCCCAACAACGGGCTTGTGGACCTGAGCAGGCGTGAACCGAGACCTGGACCACATCATAGCAAGAAAATAGAAACTTTGGAATCTGCCCTCTCTCTGCCCAAACTACAAGGTTTTCTGGTCTTTAGAACCTGGCAACAGCCCAAGGAGGTGATACAACCTATCCTCTTTTGATACCCAGCATAGGACCTTAGCCAGAAAAGAATCTCAGCTCATTCTTATTATAATAAAAGACAAAAAAAATGAATGATGAATATGGACCCTACCGAAAAACTCAGTCTAACCAGAAAACTTGCACCTTGGCCCCCTCGGTCCCAATTCCTCTACATCTACCCCAGTCTGTAAGTGGCAGAGGGGACCCAGCCTCCACTGAGTACCCCCTCCGCAGGTTTCTTCCAAATAAACCTGTGTTACTGCTGAGCCACCTCTATCTTTATTTCCTTCATTTTTTGTCTCTTTTCTTATACTTTTTTTTTTTAAAGAGAGAGGGACAGTGAGAGAGAGGGAGAGACAGAAACAATTTTTTATTTAGTTTTTCATGCAGCTTTCGTTGCTCTGGGACTTCATTGCGTACTTGGTGCTGGGGTTTGAACTCACGTACTCATGCCTGCCAGGCAAGTGCCGTAACCACTGAGCCACCGCTCCAGCCCTCTTTTCTTATACTTATTAAATTACCTTATATATAAAATACTCAACAGTTTGATGAATTCTCTAATCACAATCCAAAAGTCCTCTCCCCAGCCCCAAGTCCCCACTTATTGACATTATTTCTCCTCCACAAAGAGAAACAGGGTTTTTGCAGACCCCAAGAAAATCACTATTTGGTAAGGGTTATCTATTTCATACAAACATAGCACAAGTCCTGTTATTTACTCTTTGAAACAGGAAGTTCTACCTGATGCCTCACTTAATCCCACTTATTACACTATATCTGTCCCTGTTTATCCCAAACTTGGAAAACATTAAAAAAGATTACTTTTCCTCCTGTACACATCTCTCTTATGTTGATCCGCTACGACAAGTGTTAAGCACATAGATTTGAGCTGCATGCCCAGAATAGCGTCCTGACTCCACCTCTCCTGAGGTGAAAGGACTTGGACAAGTTATTTCATTGCTGTCTCTTCTGTAAAATGAGGATGATAACAATGTTTATTCCACAGGGTTGTCATGAGGATTAAATGAGATAATACACACATAGTGCTTTCACAACAGCACTTGGCACCTAGTAAGTGTTACCTGAGCATTAGCTATGATTTCTTTATAATACAACCCCTAGTCTTTGGTTCAGAGGAAAAGAAAACACAACAGCTGATTGAAAGTGATAAAGAGACAGCAGAGTGTCACAGAAGTGACACAGAGTGGAGCCTTAATAGTGTGCTCTTCACTATGCAAGTCCCAAAATATAAATTCTGAAGCTAGTGCTTAGAGAAGCCAGGGTGTTGCTTGGATAAAGAAGCCAAAGGTTCTCAGGAGCTGGCGCAGTTGCATTAGGCAGGTTGACACAGGTCGCCTAATCAGAGACACTGGTGGAGCCCAGGATTTGGAGATGTGCCCCAGGCTGTGCGGATCAGGCTGATGTGAGGCCTAGGAGACACTGCAGAGGAAGCAGTCCCACCCATGATTAGGAACCAGGGCATTCTCAGCTGCAACTGCTGGGGAAGATGAATGAGACAGGCCTGCAGTTAGGGGACACTGGAAAATACCAGAAAGGAACGCTGCTGCTAACACCGTTCTCCGTCCTGCACCCGACTCTAAATGCAGCTTGGATGCAAGACCAAGAAAGAGGAGAATGTGAAGAGGCTGATCCCACAGTTGCAAAGACAACACCAACTGGGAACTCCAGAGTCATGGAGCTTTCTGAAACCATGGAAAAGGAATCCAGAGAAAGCAGGGGCCAGAACTGGCATATCCTGTTGAGGTCTACTGTAGGGTCAGGTGCTTTGGGCTGACTCTAATTTTTCAAGGCAACTCTGAGACATAGCTCTCATTTTTCCCATTTAGCAGATGCAAGTTTGCTGAAGCTCAAACAGCAGATGAGTGAAGGGGCAGGTTAGAGTGCAGGCCTACTCAAGACCAAGGCCTGCACCCCTTGTACTGCTCTGGAGGAATAAGAGCCCACACTAAGAGAAGCACACACAGGGGTGGAGGGGATGTGTTGAGAAAGGAGAAGACAGAGGTGCTTGGCGGGGCTTGGGGAGAAGCAGGAGCCAGGAAGTTGTATGCATCTGACATACAGTGAATAGTAAGCAAATGAGATGCAAAAACCACATGCAAATGAGTACATGGGATTTCTTTTTCTTTTCTTTTCTTTTTTTTTTTTTTTAGCCAGCCACTCAGCTTTACTTGGCATAACTGCAGCAGGAGGCCTACCTCCTCAAAGCTAGCAGACCCGCACCACAAGCAGAAGTGTCTAGGCTAGAGGCATCCCGGGCTCCATCCGCCTCTGGCTCTCATTCTGAGACAGAGGCCATTCACACCAGCACCCCTCCAGAGGACAGCTGGCCTTTTCAGCTTCCTAATGGGATGAACTCTCATCCCTCGATCTATCTCCACCTCTGAATACTTACACTGGGAACTTTCTCGCCTACTGGGCTCACAATTGCCATTTTCCTGACCCACTTGTTAAATGATTCTCTCAGCCTTTTACCAACAGAAATGAAACCTCCATTTTGAAAGGATCACCAAGAACGTGATGAAGCTCAGCAGCTTAGGCTAACAAGGCAACTGCTTCACACCTGGTCCCTGGCCAGTCCTGGGTTTGAAAGGAATTGTCTGGGGAGAGCTTCTGCACCTATGCTAGGTCCACAGTAGTTGGTAGCCTCTCCCATTTTCGAAGACTTCTGATAAAAGAATTTGGTCTCACCCTGACTAATCATTCCCATTTTAAT
Source organism: Aplodontia rufa (assembly GCA_004027875.1). Lineage (NCBI taxonomy): Eukaryota > Metazoa > Chordata > Mammalia > Rodentia > Aplodontiidae > Aplodontia > Aplodontia rufa. The sequence continues at coordinate 6,524 of PVKS010000783.1, read as the reverse complement.
CCCTTCTTTTCTATCTCAAATTTCTTGCCAATGTCTACTTTCAGTCCTCGCTGCTGAAACACCAGCCCATTCTGTACTATTTTGTCCTCAGTGCAGATGAAGAATCCCCGCCCTTTTAACTTTCAATGTAGGAAAGGAATAGGGAATTGGGAAGAGTAAACTTGCTGATACAGAGTTGAGACACTTATTGATGAAATACAGGGATTTTTATTTTCTCCTATTTGTTCAGAAAGCATAGCTCACATCCAGACCTCCATGCCAATGACCCTGGAGACCTCCTGACTCTCAGCCTGGGAAAATAAAAAAATCTGAGGGAAGCAATGATTTCTTTGTATTTTTTTTTTATGTTTCCAAAAGGGGCTCAAGATAAACATTTTGTTTTAAAAGTCAATATCAGAAAAGCCATTTGCAAAATGAACTGTTCATGGAGGGAGTCATTCAAAGGTAGTATCCTACTGGTTAGCAATTTCTCCAGAGTTTAAATGGTCCATCTGAGAGGCAGCATTCATTAAGAGTCCTGCCTCTTCTCTCTAGGGGTCAGATTCAGATTCAAGCAACTATTATTTGTCAACTACTAATTATGCTTGGTAGTCTCATATCCATTATCTCTTTAAGTCCCCTCATCATAGCTACCTTAAATATCAGTCATGGCCTGTTTGAGTCCCACTAAAAGGCACTCAGGACATGACCTGTAGGACCCCTGTTCTGAGCAGCCCCTGCTTAGGGCCAACCAGAGGTAGTTCCCCACAAAGAACAGTACCACCTACCTGATGCTTCACATTCTGGTAGATTCAGATTTGCACACTTGAGCGTTGAACCAAAAGGCAGAGCAGCACCAGGACCCAGGCAGAAACAGCATCTGGAGGAAGGTGATCATCAACGAGTTGGTGGCTGATCTGATCCTTTGACTTGCAAGGAAAAACCACTTGGAGAACTGACTACCTTCCCCTCAGGAAATCTCAATTCAGAGATCCACAAGAAGCTCTTAAAAAATGAAGAATCAAACAAGGAGAAGTTCACCACAAACCCAAAACTCCCCTAAAAAGTATGCCAAGGATAGATATCAAGATGAAAACCTTGAAAATATTATCAATGTTATGAATACTAAAAGGAACATTGAGCTAAAAGAAGATATAATGAAGTAACTAAGTGAGAAAACTCAAGAGATGAAAAACTCTATTATCAAAGAAATACACATACTCAAAAAGGAAGTAACAAAGCTAAAATCTGCAGTGAATGACATGAGAGGAACCATGGAAGAATTTAATAATAGACTAACTTCTACAGAAAACAGAACCTCAGCTCTTGAAGAAAGAACTTCTGACAATGAGGACAGGCTGAACAAACTAGAGTGCATGGATGACAAAACAAAACAAAACAAAAACTCACAGAACACGAATAGAATTTTAAAAATGTCTGGGATGAAACCAGAAGAAACAATATAAGAGTAACTGGGATACAGGAAGAAAGCAAAAAACAAAAGAATGGGATAAGGAACATTCTCAAGAAAATTACTAAAGAAAATTTTGCCCACATATAAATATAAAGTCAGATATGCTCATCCAGGAAGCTTATAGGATACCCAATAGGCCTAATCGAGTGAGTAGCTCACCAAGACACATCATATTTAAAATGTGCAACAGGGAAATCAAGGAAAGAATATATTGAAAGTGGCAAGGGAGAAATGCCTAATCACATTCAGAGGTAAACCAATAAGAATCACATCTGACATTTCAGCTCAGACTCTAGAAGTGAGAAAATCATGGAAGGAGACTTTTCAATGACTGAATGAACATTACATGTATCCAAGAAAACTATACCCAGCAAAACTCAGCTTCCAATTTGAGGGGGAAATAAGAACTTTTCATGATAAGAACAAACTTGCAGCATTTGTGAACAGAAAGCCAGCATTACAAAGAATCCTCAAAGATAAACTCCAGATAGAAGAACAAGCTAACATTCCTCAAAACCCACAAACAGAAGAAATTCAATAAAGGTACTTGCTATCAATAGACAAATAAGACAGCACAGAACTTACTAATAAAACACAATGAATATGAACCACCACAACATAACAATTCTAACACTGAATGTGGATAGTCTCAATGCTCCAATCAAAAGACACAGACAAGCAGATTGGATCCAAAAATAAAATCCAACAATATGCTGCCTACAGGAAACCTACTTTCCAGCACAGATTAACGGTGAAAGGATGGTAAAAAATCTAGCAGGCATACAGCCTAAGAAAGCAAGCTGGAGTTGCAATTCTTATATTCAACAAAGTGGATTTCAAATAAAAATTAATCAAAAGAGATAAAAAAGGCCACTACATCCTAGTAAAGGGAACAACACAACAGGAAAAAAATAACCATAGTAAATATATACTCTCCAAATACCAATGCCCCCAACTATGTGGAAAAAGTACTCCAAGATATAAAACCACTTGTGGAGCTCAACACAATAGTACTGCAAGACTTTAACACTCCTCTATCACCAATAGACAGATCATCAAAGCAAAAAAATAAATAAATAAATAAATAAATAAACAAACAACAGTCTAAACAACACCATAAATCAAACAGATTTAACAGATATCTACAGAATATTCCACCCCAAATTGGCAGAGTATACCTTCTTCTCAGCACCACATGGATCCTTCTTCAAAATAGATCATATTCTAGTTCACAAAGGAAATCTCAGCAAATATAAAAAAGTATATATTATTCCTTGTATCCTATTAGACCTTGATGCCATGACCCTAACAATTAATAGCAAAAAACATGGCACAAAACACACATATATGTGGAGGTAGAATAACACCCTATTAAATGAAGAATGGATCCAAGAAGACATGATAACAGTAATTAAAGAATTCTTGGAAGAGAATGAGAATGAAGACAACATATCAAAACCTCTGGGATAGCAAGAAGGCATTCTTAAGAGGAAAATTCATTGCACTGAGTGTCCACATTAAGAATCGGGAGAGATTCCTAACAAATAAGCTTGTGCTCCAACTCAAATCTCTACAAAAGGAAGAACAGTCTAATCCCTAAGCCAGCAGAAGACAAGAAATATTTAAGATCAAACCTTAAATCATTGAAATTGAGAACAAAAAAAATAAAATAAAAAGAAGAGACAAAACAAAGAGCTTGTTCTTCAAAAAAATAAATAAAATTGACAGACCCCTAGCTTATCTAACTAGAAGAAGGAGAATATCAAAGCAAATCAACAAAATCATCAACAAAATGGGGGTGATCACCACTGACCCCCTTGAAATCAAACAGATTATCAGAACATGTTTTGAAAAACTATACTCCTCTAAATCAGATAATCTGGATGAAATAGACAAATTTCTAGACACATACAACATCCCCAAATTGACACAGGATGAAATTGAAATCCTAAATAGCCCTATAACAAGCACCAAAATCCATACAGCAATTAAAGTTCTTCAAAGAAGAAAAGCCCAGGACCCAATGGATTCTCTGTGGAGTTTTACTACATCTTTGCAGAAGAGCTAACACCTCTCCTTATTAAGCTATTCCAATAAATTGAAAAAGAGGGAACTCTCCCAAACATTTTTTATGAATCAACTCTTGATACCAAAACCCAACAAGGACACATCGAAAAAAGAAAATTCCAAACCAATATCCCTCATGAATATCGATGCAAAAATCCTTAATAAGTTTCTTGCAAACTGCATCAAAAACACATCAAGAAAATAATTTATCATGATCAAGTGGGCAGGTATGCAAGGCTGATCCAACATATGCAAATCAATAAATATGATTCATCACTTAAAAAGAATTAAGGACAAAAACCATATGATCATCTCAATAGGTTCAGAAAAGGCCTTCGATAATATCCAGCACCCATTTAGGCTCAAAAGTCTAGAGAAAATAGGGATCAAAGGAACTTATTTTAACTTTGTAATGGCCATATATGCCAAACCCCCAGCTAGTATAATACTAAATAGAGAAAGGTTGAAAGCATTTCCACTGAACTCGGGAATAAGACAAGGCTGCCCGCTTACACCACTTTTATTCAATATAGTCCTCGAGACCCTGGCTGGAGCAATCAGGCAAGAGTAGGAAATCAAAGGTATAAGAATAGGAAGGGAGAACATCAAAATACCCCTTTTTGCCGATGATATGATCCTATATCTGGAAGATCCAAAAAACTCCACCATAAAACTGCTAGAGCTAACAAACAGATTTGGCAAAGTAGCAAGCTACAAGATCAATACCCATAATTCAATAGTTTTCCTATATGCCAACAATATTAGTGCAGAAGAAGAAATTAGGAAATCAGTCCCATTCACAACATACCCTAAAAGAATAAAATACTTGGGAATTAATCTAACAAGAGAAGTAAAAGACCTTTACAAGGAACATTATCAAACATTGAAAATAGAAATTGCAGAAGACCTGAGAAGATGGAAAGATGTTCCATGCTCTTGGTTAAGCAGAATTAATATAATTAAAATGGCCATTCTGCCAAAAGCGCTATACAGAGTCAATGCAGTCCCCATCAAAATTCCAATGTCATTCTTTTCAGATATAGAAAAAACAACTCTCAAATTCTTATGGAACAACAAGAAACCCAGAATAGCCAAAACATTACTAAGCAAGAAAGATGAAACAGATGGTTTTGCAATACCATCTAAATTTATAATATAGAGCTATAGTTTGGTATCAAATGGATACCAAAAGATCAATGGAATAGAAGATTCTGAGACAAACTCACAAATCTTTAAACAACTGATCTTTGATAAAGGGGGTCAAAATATAACATGGAGGAGAAACAACCTATTCAACAAATGGTTCTGGACAAACAGGACAGTCACTTGCAGAAAATTGAAATTAGATCCTTATCTCTCACCTTGCACAAAAATCAAATCTAAATGAATAAAGAATTAGGAATTAAACCAGCTACCGTACAATTGCTAGAAGAAAAATTAGGACCAACACTCCAGCATATGGGAGTTGGCAACGACTTCCTCAACAAGACTCCTAACGTGAAAGAATTACAGTGAAAAAAACAATGGGTGGGATGCCATTAAACTAAAAAGTTTCTGTGCAGCCAAGGAAATAGTCAAAACAGTCAAGAGACATCCTACAGAATGGGAGAGAACCATGGCCTGTGATCAGTCCGACCAGGGACTAATATCCAAAATTTACAAAGAACTCAAAAAACTCAATAACAATAACAAATAATCCAGTCAATAAATGGGCCAGGGAGCTAAACAGAAACTTCTCAACAGAGGACATTGAGCAAGCCAATGAATACATGAGAACGTGCTCTAAATCACTGGCAATCAGAGAAATGCAAATCAAAACTACATTAAGATTTCACCTCACTCCAGTCAGACTGGCAAAGATGAAGAATACGAACAATAACAAATGCTGGAGGGGTTGTGGCGATATAGGAACACTAGCACACTGTTGGTGGAAAGGTAGACTGGTCTAGCCCCTCTGGAAAGCAGCGTAGAGACTCCTCAAAAAATTAGGGCTGGATCCACCATGTGACTCTGCTATCCCTCTTCTGGCTATTTTCCCAGAGGAGTTAGAATCAGCACATTACAGCAACACAGCAAAATCCATGTTCACAGCAGCTCAATTTACAAAAGTTAAATTATGGAACCCACCTAGATGCCCCTCACTGGATGAATGGATCCAAAAGCTCTGATAAATATATACAGTGGAGTTCTACTCAGCAATGTGAAACAATGATATTGCATCTATTGAAGGTAAATGGGTGGCATTGGAAGAAATCACGCTGAGTGAAGTTAGCCAAACACAGAGTCAAGGGCTAAAGGTTTCCTTCATTTTTGGAGGCTGGACCTAAACCCAGGCTTGGAAGTAAGGTAGACAAACTCATATATTAGATCTATAGAACAAAAATGAAAAATGTCAATATTTATGAGGTAGAGTTGCAAGACACTTCATAAGATATTTGAACAAGCTATGCTGCATACCTGTACAAAAATGTAAATGTTTAATTCTATTGTCAAATATTTTGAAGAAAAATAAAGGATGATAGGAAGCAAGGAGAAGAGGAAATGTTGGAAGTGAGCATTCTAAGCAGTTATAAATATCACTTTATATACTATAAAGTGTTCTTCATAGGTATAAGTATTACGTCACTGTATTGGGTTTTTTAGGAACAACATAGGACCCAGAAGAAAGGCAAGGGATCAGGGGACAGGAGGAGGGAGGTAGAGGGGTGGTGGAGGATGATACTGAACAAATTGTATTGCTGATTTTTGTGCATCTAGGAATATGTAACAATTAATGCCATCATTATGTAAAACTATAATGCACTAATAAAAAATTAAATTGGAAAAGAAAAGATCAGTCATCTCTCCATGATTAACAAGTGAAGAAATCAAAGTCATAGCTAATTCAGTAACTCCTCAGTCTCTGTTGGATTTTTTTTCTTTTTTTGGTACTGGGGATTGAACCCAAGGGCACTTAACCACGAAGTCACACCCCAGCCCTTTTCATATTTTGTTTTAAGACACA